>JAYXIM010047089.1:0-21616 GCA_037575425.1 Anastrepha fraterculus | reverse complement strand
TTGTATTCAAAATTTGTTTAATTTGAATTTACAAAAGAAACTCGAACTCGAAAGGCCCTGTAGATTTCGGATGGATTAAAACTGCTGCTGCAGATAAGAGGATTTATTGGCTGACTGCCAAGGAAATTAAATAATATTCAAAATACACTATACAATTTTTACAGTGACTTGCCAATTTGTTAGGGACACTTGCAATTTCGAAGACTTACGTAAAGCCAAAGTTCTTTGTATTTAATTATGCAAAGAAAGGTTGGAATGTTGAAAGAATCGTTTTAAAAGGAACAGTTCAACAAGGTAACTTTTGTCGAGAAGACATTAATTGCATATCGTTTAGTGAAATAAAAAACTAAAAATAAATCAAAAAAAAGTGCATTCAATTGCTTTATTTTAAGATGATTTTATGCACAAGCATTATTTAAAAGTTTTTGCAACAGATTTTAATGCGAAATGCGGCTCCCAATGCTTAATGAGTACTCCAAATATCGGAAGGATAATGAAATTGCAAAAATATGAGTGAATATTGATTTATTATCAACAAAACAAAAGAGATCTTGCATGAAACAGTAGCTTGGTTTGGGAATTTACCGGATATGGATGCCATGAAAAACATGTAGGAGTACACAAATTTATTTCCCATGGTGCCAGTGAGAAACAAAGGCCCAAAATTAGTTATTAATTAAAGAAGATAAATATAAATTGGAAATTATCTTAAACAAAGCGTCGATAAATGCAAGCGAAATCACTAAATATTGAATAGAAGTTCAAGTCTTTTGAGTACAATGAACTTTGGCTCATAAAAATACGCTATTTTCGCTTTATAATTTGGAAGTTTGTAATAAATTTGTTGCCCACTGTGCATGCATGTTTTTCTACAAATTTTAATATAAATATATGTTAATCTGCACAAATTTATGTATGTTGCTTTCTTCACATTCAACACATCTCGCAACATACTTGATACTGAAAAAAGAATTGCTGACATAATAGAAATGGTTGGAAAATAACAAGACATCCAGACGTCCACTAGTCAAAGTTCAAGATTGCTTATCAGAATGTTTGTGGAAATTTTGTATTGCGCTATCTCATACGTCCAAATGAATCCGACCCATATCACTGTTAAAATAATGCTCATAGCCCATAAAACTAAACTTTAAGTACTTTGGCTTCAATTGTGGTGATACTTGCACTATCTTCAATGCATACAAACATATAAACTACTTACGTACAAATTCACTAAGTAATTCGGTTCAAAAAGAGCCAAATACACAGTAATAAATTGTGAGATCATCGCCAGTCCTGATAATATCTGTTTATCAGAAACGTTATCAATAAGGCGTTATCGGAATAGCAGCAACAAACAAAATGTGAACTGCGAAATATTTTCTTTTTCTTTTTTTGTAGAACTATAAACTAGAAAGTATTTTTCTAAGTTTGAAATGCCGCATTTTAGTTTTATTTACCGAAGTATGTTACTCTATGCGCATAGGTTTAGTTGAATTTACAACTAGAAAGTTAGAAAAAGTTTCAGTTTCACAGCTGAAGAAGTTTCTTGAAAGGAGAAATATTACATTTCCATTTTCCCCCTGCTTTGAGTGGGAGAAGGTAAAAAATCTAATAATGACGTAGGCAAACGAACAACCTTCAAAAAACTGCAAGCTGCACGAAATTAAAAATAGCAATAAATGTTAGAGAAAATCAATTGCAGTGCATTGTGTTGAGCAACCTGGACCATGACCGACACATTTCGCCACCCATCAAAGTAAGTCGAAAGCAAATAGCAAACAAACACAAAAGTAAAAGTAAAAACAAAAGCAAAAATTAAAAATAAAAATAAGAACAAAATGGCAAGCCAACTGCTTTACTACATTTACGCTGCGTAATTTGTATTGTGTGGCTGAAAGGAAAGTGAGCGCTGCACGACCTTGACCTACACGAAGAAAGCTACTGCACAACAGCAACGGCTGTTCGTTTGAGTGGTAGCAAATGTGGATTATTGCAAAAAAAACACAAAATATTACGCACCTATAAAAATAAACCTTTGGACGCACCGAAAAATCCAAATGTTTACAAAACTTTAACAATCAAATGAAACGGTGAGCTCAGAAATGTAAAGAGAGTTTTGCAAATTTTTACTAAATCACAATTGCGAGTGCCACAAAAACGAAGAGCAAATGAGACAATGAGCACAGTTTATCAGCAACAATAATGTAAAGAGGGCATAGGATTTGTTACATGACGGCGTCTCAGCCGACATAAGCGACGAAAATGCGAATTGACTGCTTGAGACAATCGTTGGATGCCAGCTACTCACTTGCGCGAATGCTCTTGGCCAACGCAAGCGAAATGCAATCATGACCATGCATTCTGGCAATGGGGTGAGGAATAAAAATAAACACAATAAAACCAAAAAAAACACAAGATTTCATTGCCATTGTCTGATTAGATAATACTTTCTACACATATGTATATACATATGCAAATGGACTTAACTTGAGATGTGCTGCAGCATTTACGTAAGCTGATAATCTGTTAAGCGGTTTTCAAACATTCACTTATTTTAGCAAATTTTTATTATAATTTATTGGTAAATATAAATTTCAAAAGGCGTAATGATATTCAATTTAATGCTTTTCTGCATGCATATTTGAGAGTAGCTGTTACAAAGAGCGAAAGAGCACGAATATTTCTCTTTCAATACTAATCCAGTGCTTTGTTTACATTTTGCTTTATTACATAAGCTGTTAAGTCACTTGCCAAGATTGATAAGCAAATAAAGCACAATCGGTACGAGAAGCGAAAGGTGAACTTAAGAAAATTTTTAAAACAAAAAAAAAAAACTATATATATTAATTCTAATATCATGTATACTGCATATCGTGATAACTATGCGTACATCTGTATTATCTACAAACATTCGTATGCTGTGCACCATTGAAAACCATGAACGATGAAAACAAACAAGTTTACTGCACGGCAGTTGACTTCAGAACAATACAATTTAATTACAGTTATTAAACGCTATTGAACGGTGTATAACGTTTCACATTTAATTTTCCAATCAAGCAATAAATTTCAATCAATTACCAACAATAGAAAAATATTATTTATTGTGGTAATATTTAATCTATATCAATGGAATTTTTTTAGCTTATGCAATAAAATATGCAACGCTAAACACCAGAAATTGTTAATATGCAAATTACATCAAATTCGCATTATTTATTGTGTTATCACACATGTATTTGTCTATGCACTCCTTTTCGGATTTTATGAAAAAATGAAAAAAACCATTTCGCATACATTCACGCAAGAACAAATGTAACACGCACTTATCACTCATCACTTAACGATAATACAAAGTAATAATGACTGAAATTGTAATATATTGCGCTATCAGTGCACTATTTAATAAATCTTAATTTAGTGTTAATCAACAACATCTGGCAGTGCGCTAATTTGCAGACGTCTGCTATCAGTCATAAACCTTCTAATCATCGTTAGCGATATGTAGGCTAAACACTTTTTTATCGCAAAGATTAGAATGGCTTATACACGTGCGAAATATAGTGAATCATTACATATACAAAGCAACTTACCACATTCGGTGGCAACTTATGTCCTGGCAAATATTTAACATTCTCGTGTGTGGTGTTTATGATTTCAGTCAATTTTTTGCCGTCAATTTCCTCCTCATACACATACATAGTCACGCATTCTTCGAATTGTGGCAAATTAGCACAATTGGCGCCCACAATCTTAGCTATTGCTGAGCCCCTGTTTAGTATAAACAAAAAAAAATTGATTAAAAATTATGCCCCTGTATAGCTGATCGCGTGCATACAATGTGCGAATTGCATTCATAATCATAACGCGTTATTAGCTGTGCACTGGCCATGCAGTTACACGAGCATTAAATACAATTCGATTCTTGCATACTTGTGTAACAACTCACACCCAACAGCAGTACACATAAAACATATAAAAAGTTATGCACTTACCAGTTGCCTGAACCGACAATGCAAACGCTGGTTTTATCAGCCATATTGTATAATTTGATATTTTTTCAAATAAGCGAAATTTGTTAAGAAATATGAATTGCGTTTACTTTCGTTCTACGCGTGCGTACTATTTTTTATGTATGAACAGGAGCTATATGCCCTCCTATATCCCAACTGAGAGTGACACGTTTAACACAGGCAAAGTGGCGACGACAACTGAATTTATGTGGCTACCGCTACCAAGTTTCATGCGCTCAGGTGGCGACTCTTGCCGTCGTGTTTTTTGCTTTTTTTATCTTGGCAAACTGCTGCCTTTACTCAATCGTACTCTGTACAAGTTATCAAAAAAAGCGAACGAACAGCTAAGCGTCTCGTGTTTTGCGAGTGTCTTTTTCTTAGTTTGAGCACTCACTTCCTGCTCCCGATTGTGGAGCTACTGACTTTTGATAAGTGTGTTTTGACGATTGTTACGAATTCAACGCGCCCAATTTATAAACACGAGTCGCCGCACACTTTCGTCAGAGCCCAGTGAATGTACTTATAGATATATCAGGGAATCTGTTATCAGCCAGTTTTCTGAAATTAGAAAGCAGACATGTTTATAATTACAGCATTGAAGAGAATGGAAAAATTTGTACCAATATGGTATGAACCAACCCAACTGGTGGGGATAGAAATCGAATTTTGAGGCCGACGAATTGGTAATTGGATTTCTTTCTGCCTTTAAGTCAATTCTTTGGCCATTTTTCGCAGCTTACCTTATTTACTTGCACTTAATTTCGAAGAGAGATTAGTTTTTCAAATAAACAATTTATTCTATTCGATCGGAAAAAAATGTGCGAAAATGAGAACGTAATTTTTTTTCTGTCCAAACATCTGACGTTTGCATTATTTTGCCTTTGTATTCTCAATAATCTTTGATTTTGTTTTCATTTTACATACTGCAGAGTGCTTTAGCATTGCCAGACCATTCGAAATACAGAAATAAAAGTGTACGACATATTTCGCAAGACTTGTTGCTAATAATACGTTTCCACCGAAACCAGACCCCATCTTTACTGATTTACTATATGTATGTGTATGTATATTGTTGCTGTAGCAGCATAAACATTCCCCATACTTATATACGGGGAATGCTGCTGGAGTAACAGTCCTTGGCCGGATATAAATCCGAGTCGCTTCGGTAACGTAGAACCGACTGTCGTAGAAACGATGTATGTATATCTACATTTCAGACGCCGGCTGGCAATCACATTGTCTCGATTTTGACATGCTGCAAAACATTGGAATCGTGTTTCGATAGGAATAGAAAAAAACCAACAAATTCGCGTAAATAAAAATTATTCCCACCATTTAACATTAAAATGCATGCAAACCAAACACAAACTCACTGCGTATGATGGACTTGAAATACGTGTCCGTTATGATATAAGTGTAGGACTTGACAAGTTTTTTAACTTGTAGTTGCATTTAAACACCTAGTAAACCCAAAAGTAAGCTGCGGTTGAAACGTTATGAAAGTTATGATCTAAGCTCGAAGCTTTTATATTTATTGTGTTGTTATATTAGTTAGTAATACAGATACAACAATCAGACAAGAAAATGCGCCAAACGCAGTGTATTATATGTACAAAAGCGGTAAACAAGAAACACTTTTAAAATTTTACTTTTTTTTCCATCACTAATTACTTCATATATTTACAATAAGAACCTCTTCTCAGTGCCTAATTATTTGTGGTGAATTTTAATTTAATTAGATAAAATTATACGATGGAACGATTAGCGATGCAACGATAATGGATACGACGACATATACATAGCGCAGCGAATAAAGATTAAAGATCCAACGGATACGCTGGCTGTCATGTCTTCCGAATGGATACAAACGCTCCGGCTCTGAAAGTATCCGATGCGGTACCAGCTGGTGGTAGCAAAGGAAGAGGAAGACCTCCTCTGCGTTGGAAAGATCAGGTGGAGCAGGACTTGGCTGCACTTGGTGTGTCCAACTGGCGCCGGTTAACACGAGAAAGAAACGACTGGTGCGCTTTGCTAAACTCGGTCAAAATCGCGTAAACGGTTATCGCGCCAATTAAGAAGAAGAAGACAAAATTATACAACTAGCTTTGAAAAACTGATCCTTAGTGGTGAACTGCTTCTCCAATATTATAGTTGATCTGTATTTCCCAGAAAAATGGAAGCATTCAAAACGAAAAAGTAAGAGAAGTTTAATCAGCAACACAGCGGACAGCCCAAAATTGGGATTTGACATTTCAAAGAATTCAAATTGCAGTAAAATATACGGCATTGTGGTTCTTGCTCTAGAGCTGCTAATTTATTAAGGCGTCTTTAATAAAATCACCAAAGTGTGAAAAAAACAAATTAGCAGTTTAATAACATCACCTTATATGAACCCACCTTGATTTTGTTGGTTGGTTAAAGTGGTGATTATTTCAGAGTCCAACTAGCTCGTTACCAACTTGTTTAACGGTTATTTACAGCATGACTATATTCAGTATGTGCGGTTTAAGAACCTTATTAACATTCTATCCTTCCATAGGGCAGGGCATTCACAGAGGAAATGGAAGATTGTTTCCTTTTTCTCCGGTTGTTTGCAACTATGACAGTATATATTGTGAGGGGTGCTGAAAAAAGCTTATCACATAGTGCTTGATATGACCCCTCTATTTTAATGCATTGATAATCGAATTTCATAATTATGATACTAAAAATAAATGAATAATTGGCGCGTACACTTCTGTTAGGGGGGTTTCCCCAGCTCTTCCTCTTATGTGTGGAATGCGTGTTGGTGTTATTCCACAAATAGAAGAACTTACAGTTTCAAGCCGACTTCGAACGGCAACTGGCTTTCATGCTTTTTCATGGCAGAAATACACTCGAAAGTTTGCCATTGCCTGACGAAGGACGACAACTATTATTCTATTTTTTATGCTATTAGAAATAATTGTTTCTATCATATTTTTTATGTTTATGCACGGATACTCGAATCTATGGACTTCAGAATAGTAGTGACGAAATCAACCCATTCGGCTATGGCGGTCATATTAACAGGATATATATTTAATATATTCATAAATTGATTTTCATTTTTGTATCCCCACCTATTTTTTCTCAAATTGGTACATGCAATGTCAACTAGATAATTACCATATTTTGATTCAAACTAATAAATTCTTAAATCATATAATTAAAGCAAGAAGTATACCTCAATTGCCATGATTAAGAAAATACAATGTTTGCACTTGTACCGCTTATGTTATTTTAGTGAATTTGACAAAAGAATTGTATGCGCAACACCACAACCGTGCGGTTGGTTTACATTTCAATACAAAATTTATTCTTATTTTTTGCGTTCTTACACTTCGGCAAAATTGCACTCAAAATCCGATCAGATGGGCGCAATCTTGTTTTTTTTAAAACTTAATAGCGAGGTTCAGTTTATATGCCATCGCCGATTTTCCTCGATACGGCATCACTCTACAGTATCATATGGTAGAAAAATAATCAATGAATTCGCCTTGGTTGGCATTTAATTTCGCTCCGCGTATTTATCCATGCCGTGTGCGAAACATTGCCAAAACCAAGGCGGATAATATATTTCAAAATAATTTCTTAAATTGCAGTGCAGGTATTACATTTTTTCACTAGTACTTATCTGAGTTCAACTCGCGTATAATGGTTGACCTGACCGGTGGTGAGAAAGCATGGGACAGCGATCCCAAGGCTTGGTCCAAGCCTATTAAACCGCTGGAGGAGAAGTGGAAATTAGTACCGGCGTTTTTACAAGTAAAAGGACTTGTGAAGCAACATATAGATTCGTTTAACCATTTCGTAAATGTGGATATTAAAAAGATTGTTCAAGCCAATCAAACGGTAATCAGTGAAGCTGATCCACTTTTTTACCTTAAATATTTGGATGTACGTGTCGGAACTCCGGACATTGAGGATGGCTACAATATTACAAAAGCTACTACACCTCATGAATGTCGATTGCGTGACACCACCTATTCTGCGCCTATCACAGTCGATATTGAATATACGCGTGGAGCGCAACGTATCATACGAAATAACCTCTTAATTGGGCGTATGCCTGTAATGCTGCGCTCCTCCAACTGCGTTCTGTATGGTAAGTCGGAGTTTGAGTTGGCCAAGATGAATGAGTGCCCACTCGATCCAGGTGGTTATTTTGTTGTGCGCGGACAGGAAAAAGTGATTCTTATACAGGAGCAGTTATCATGGAATAAAATGATAACTGAAGAGTTCAATGGAACTGTGCAATGTCAGGTCACTTCGTCCACACATGAAAAGAAATCACGCACGCTGGTGTTGAGTAAGCACGGCAAGTACTACCTAAAGCACAATTCCATGACTGATGATATACCGATCGCGGTAATATTCAAGGCTATGGGTGTAAACTCCGACCAAGAAATAATGTCATTAATAGGAACTGCTACAGAAACCCAAAATCGTTTTGCGCCTTCGCTCTTAGAAGCATTTCAATTGAAAGTATTCACACAACAGCGCGCACTTGAGTTCATGGGTAAATAGGAACTATACGAATTGTGTTACTTAAAATAATTTATATTTGGTTTCAGGCTCTAAGTTGGTGGTGAAGCGTTTCCAAAGCTCATCGAATAAAACACCGGCGGAAGAAGCTCGTGAACTACTAACAACTACCATACTCGCTCACGTGCCAGTGGAGAACTTCAATTTTCAAATCAAATCGATTTATGTTTCCCTGATGGTGCGGCGTGTTATGGCCGCAGAACTTGATGAAACAGCCTTTGATGACCGCGATTACTACGGTAATAAGCGTCTTGAATTGGCGGGCTCACTTATTTCTTTGATGTTCGAGGATCTTTTCAAGCGCATGAACTGGGAGCTGAAAATGATTGCTGACAAGAACATTCCCAAAGTGAAGGCAGCGCAATTCGATGTGGTGAAACATATGCGCGCTGCGCAAATAACAGTTGGCTTGGAATCGGCCATTTCATCTGGTAATTGGACAATTAAGCGTTTCAAAATGGAGCGTGCTGGTGTGACGCAGGTGCTTTCGCGCTTGAGCTACATTTCAGCGCTGGGTATGATGACACGCGTCAATTCACAATTCGAGAAAACACGCAAAGTGTCTGGCCCACGTTCCTTACAGCCTAGCCAGTGGGGTATGTTGTGCCCCTCCGACACGCCTGAAGGCGAAGCTTGTGGTTTGGTAAAGAATTTGGCGTTAATGACACACATTACCACGGAAGTGGATGAGGGCCCAGTTATACGTTTAGCTTTCAATGCTGGTGTGGAAGATATACGTTTGATCGGTGGTGATGTAATAAACAACGCCAAAGTTTTCTTGGTGTTCATCAATGGTAAGTTCATAGGCATCGAATTTCAAAATAATGATTCTAAAATATTATTTCTAACAGGTAACATACTTGGACTTACGATTAGCTACAAGCGACTTGTCCAAGTGTTTCGTATGATGCGTCGCAAAGGCCGACTGGGTCCATTCGTTTCCATACACACTTCGCACACACAGCGTTGCGTGTACATACATACTGATGGCGGTCGTCTCTGTCGGCCATATATCATAGTTGCTAATGGCAAACCTGCGGTGGAGCAACGCCACATTGAAGAGCTTAAACGGGGAATACGTAAATTCGAAGACTTTTTGCATGACGGTTTGGTAGAGTATCTCGATGTGAACGAAGAAAACGACTCGTTTATTGCCTGGAATGAAGCTGATATAACCGCAGACACCACAACGCATCTGGAAATAGAGCCATTCACTTTGTTGGGAGTATGTGCTGGACTGGTGCCTTATCCACATCACAACCAAAGTCCACGTAATACTTACCAATGTGCTATGGGTAAACAAGCGATGGGCGTTATCGGCTACAATCAGAAAAATCGCATCGACACACTTATGTACAACTTGGTGTACCCGCAGGCGCCTATGGTTAAATCGAAGACTATTGAACTCACCGGATTTGATAAATTGCCTGCTGGCCAGAATGCAACTGTCGCCGTAATGAGTTACTCTGGTTATGATATTGAAGATGCGCTAATCCTGAATAAAGCATCTGTCGATCGTGGCTATGGCCGTTGCCTGGTTTATAGGAATTCAAAATGTACCGTAAAGCGATATGCAAATCAGACGTATGATCGTATAATGGGACCTGTAAAAGATGCACTCACCAACAAAGTTATCTTCAAACATGATGCGCTAGACACCGACGGGATTGTGGCACCTGGCGAAATGGTTGTAAACAAACAAATTCTGATTAATAAAGAAATGCCGGCAGTGACTTCTATAAATCCTATTGAGCAAACTGGACAAACTTCGCAGGTAAACACAAATTTCGTATTGTATGAGGCTATAATTTTCCTAGTCTAAAATGCACTTTCTATTTACTTGCTTACAGGTGCCATATACGGCAGTACCCATTTCGTACAAAGGTCCTGAGCCGAGTTATATTGAAAAGGTTATGGTGTCGGCGAACGGCGAAGAAGACTTTCTGATTAAAATACTTTTGCGTCAAACTCGTCGCCCAGAGATCGGTGACAAGTTTAGTTCGCGTCACGGTCAGAAAGGAGTCACGGGCTTGATTGTAGAGCAAGAGGATTTACCATTCAATGACTATGGCATATGCCCAGATATGGTTATGAATCCTCACGGTTTTCCCAGTCGTATGACAGTTGGCAAATCACTTGAACTGCTCGGAGGCAAAGCCGGTTTATTAGAGGGCAAATTCCATTATGGCACCGCTTTTGGTGGTTCCAAATGCAAGGATATACAAGATGAACTATTCAAGCATGGCTTCAATTATATGGGCAAAGACTACTTTTACTCTGGCATCACGGGTGAATCGCTGGAGGCATACATATACTCGGGTCCAGTGTATTATCAGAAGCTGAAGCATATGGTGCAAGATAAAATGCATGCGCGTGCACGCGGTCCAAAAGCCGTGCTAACGCGTCAGCCAACGCAGGGTCGCAGTCGAGAAGGTGGCTTGCGTTTGGGTGAGATGGAACGTGATTGCCTGATTTCGTATGGTGCAAGTATGTTGATCATGGAACGGCTGATGATTTCGTCAGATGCTTTTGATGTAGATGTCTGCAAGACTTGTGGTCGTTTGGCGTACTGCTCTTGGTGCAATTACTGTCAGTCATCGGCGAATGTCTCAAAAATTTCAATGCCTTACGCCTGCAAGCTGCTCTTTCAAGAACTGACCAGCATGAATGTAGTGCCAAAACTGAAGCTGCAGAATTATTAGTTTTTAGTTTTAGTTTATAACACCGAGCAGCATGAATTTTCAGTCTATGTTTTAGGTTTACAAATTTAATTTGTTGTGCGTAAGAGAAAAATAGTTAAAGTTCGCTACTCAAATTGTGGCTACCTGCTGCGTGGGTACGAGAGCAAGCGTTCGTTGGAAGGAAAAGTTGAAGATTTGGTTACTTTTATGCAAAGAATAAACACTAATGTATTTAAATAGAAATTTTAAACAAATATTTTCTGGACCTGTAAATAAACTATGTAAAGGGTGCTTACGATATTTTAGGACATGCATATATGCTCTTTTTCGGATGAGACATGAAGAACTACAAGTTAACTCAAGAAATACAGACACGTGCAGTTATTCTCAGGTCTACAGAATTTATTCAACAAGTGCTGACTAACGAGGACCCTTCAAAACCAAAGAGGAGCCCTTAAGAGAGAGCTCAATGTTTCTTAGGGTCTTATCCACCGAGTTGTCCATGAAGAACTCCGTTATATATATAGCATAACCTGGCGACCTATACTATCGCTTGCTTCAGACCACTTGTCCATTATCGTCTCGATTGAAAGACTTGCCGACTTCGTTTCCGCTTTAACAAAGCTAATTGGGCCGACTTCGCGGAGTTTACAAAGAACACCTTCGCCGCTCGCCCCATCCCCACCGACGTGCGCGTAGGCGAAAGCGCATACCGCAACGTGGTCGCAGCTGCTGCGGCTCGCTTCATTTCTGCTAGAAGAATCCGGAGGACATACGTACCAATTTCTTAACTGAAGCAGCCATTTTATCAAACGGCCGTGACCACCTACACCAGGCCGATCCCGGAGATCCCTGCATAATAAGTGAAAATAAGGGAGAGTGGTCGCAATACTGAAATCTGGCAAACCCCCAACCAAGTAGAATCAGTTTCGCCAGTAGTGAATACTCTTGACGCCCTCCTATTCCCACTCTACACGAAATATCTGTCCCTGGCCACACATAAGCATGAATTCCAAATAGTGTACAGCATTCACCTAATCAAACCGCCCCTGCGAGAGGATTGTCCTAGTAATACAGGACCTGAAGAAGGGTTTCGATACAGTCAGCCACTCCACGCTACTAGATCAGATTATGCAGTCGACACTCCCGCCGTGACTCAAAACAGAAGAGGATAAAGCAGGTTGTTACGCAAGGTGGTGTCCTATCAACATTGCTTTTCAATTTCAACACATCGAAGCTGCACCAGCCACCAGAGGGAGTCTCCCTGGTCTCCTATGCTCACGATTTGCCATAATAGCGTCGGGCAGTAATATCGATGGCCTGTGCGTCAGAGTAAACAATTACCTCACCAGTCCTTCTCTCGAATCTCTAACTCTAATCCACTAAATCCACGGCAACCCGCTTTACCACCTAGACAAATGAGGTCAAACTACAGTTTAGGGTTAAACTCGACGACACACCAATACCGACAGTAAACAGCCCCCACATTTTAGGAGTTACCTTCGATAGTTTGCTCTGCGGTCTGCGCACACAACCGCACTTGCTACTAAAGTCTAAAACCGGAACAAGGTCGGATACGCTACAATAAAGAATTGCAGGAGCTAGGTAATGGCGGGGACATCGTGAAATATAGTATGTCAAGTCCAACTGTGATGGTTGGGCCATATTACGCGCATGAGAGATGCCCACCCCCAGAATTCAATCGTGTCATACAACCCCGTGGCGGCTCAAGCATGAGGACTTCCAGGACTAACATGGGGACTTGCGGACACCTGGGTGTTCGAGACTGGAGAACTGTTACCGAGGATCGAGATGCATGGAAATGAATCATGAACCAAGCTAAAGCTCACCCCGGGCTGTAAAACTGCCAGGCGAAGTTGGGGTTAGCCTTGTTAGGAAGTTCCCACAATTTGGAAGCGTTGTTCTGGCGTTAAACCTTACTGAACAGAAATGTTAGCTCAGTTTGCCATTCTCAGCTGTCAAATCATATTTATCGATATCTATAGATCTCATGCAGCAAAAAAGACACCCAAAGTTTAAATGACGTTTAGCGATATGCCAGTTCATCTATCCAATTATTTCTGTGCTCACTAGTTCAGCGTTGGGAGCTTTTTCATGGCAGAAATACATTCGGAGGTTTGCCACTGCCTGCCGAGGGGCGACCGCTATTAGAAAAACGTTTTTCTTAATTTTGGTGTCACCGAGATTCGAACCTACGTTCTCTGTGTGAATTCCGAACGGTAGTCACAAACCAACCCATTCAGCTACGGCGGTTTAGTAATGCGGTAGATAAATTGCATGATTACTACCAGCATTTTTACTTATTTTGCTTAATAACTGGAAAAATTAAAAAAAAAAAAACAAATTTCAGTTAATCAAGAAAAAGTTTTGAAACAAGTGAAATAATTTATTGCTGGCAATGCCATCAACTGATTTCTTCACTTGTATAACAGATTCGCACACTTGTCAAGGGGGAAATTTTCTATTGCTCCGCGCCTAAAAACAAACCACTAAATGTGTCAAACAGAGAATGCAATTCTTTGCTTATTCTTCCCGTTTCGTGCGCGTTTCGTGTGTGTTGTACTTTTCCTCATCGTCGTAGATGTCGTCGTTGTTGAAATTAAAAATCTATTGTTTTTAACTTCTTCTCTAACGAAAACCATTATCGAAACAACGAATTTTTTTCTTCCTTGTAATTGCCGACAACATCACAGCGTTCAACTTCTGGAATGTGGCCCAAACGAATTGCGAACAACGAATTTTTCGCCGTGTGTCGGTTGTGAATCGCGGAGCCAACGAACAAATCGACAAAAGAAAAAATATACGAGATAACTTTTAGGCGTACGTCCGCCAGTGGTAATCCTCAAGTTTCGAACTTGCGGTGTAACAAATAAGTTTCAATTTTTTTTTAGCACTAGCCAAACTTTTATAAGTGTATAATTTTGGGATTCTAAAAAAATTCGTTCTTTTTTTCAATTTTCTCTACTTGCCAAAGCAACTCATTCAAACACTTTCAACCATACACACACACATACACCTTAACAAACACGCCCGCTCTGCAACACAACGGCCGAGCAAACAACATTCATTGCTTACTTGCATAGAAGGTGGGCACAATATGTGGGAAAAGTGCATTGGGCGCCGATTGCTCAATCACCTTCAACTCTACCTCTGTGTCATGCCAACCTCAAGGGTACGCGTGTAACTAATGTTCTGTGCAAGTGTAGTTTGTAGTTGTAGAGATTGCTCTCCGGCTCTTGTGTGCTTTGCGGTGTGTGACATTTGGCTGCATTTCTTCATCGCCAATGGCCACGCGTTTGCGTGTAATTAATAACTCCTAAACAGCTACCTCAGTGCCCAAACCCTACTTAATTCCCACACTGCCTTGCCGCGCATGCTGGACTACCACAATATCCCACCATATGAGTATTTACGTTTGTATACTCTTCAACAACACTAACCAACACCCCACTCATCCAACAAATACACATGAAAATAAGCACATGCATACAGTGTCAAACGTTGTGCGTGAGAGGAGCCAACCTTAACCCACGATTAATGCCACTTTGCATATCGAGTGTGTTGGCAAATGCGAGGGGAACGTGTAGGGATTTAATATTTTACACCCACATAAGTGCAACAACAAAAGTTATCTACCACAAAAGAAGGTGGTGTGGAGGTGGAGTACCACCTAATGACACCCACAATTCAACTGTCAACTTGTTAGCAATCAGAGTGAAAAAGGGAGATAGAATGAAGCAATGTTTACTAAATACCGTAAATTGGGGTAGCTTTTACAGAAGAGCTAATAAACATTTGGAGTTACTTTTTGATTGTTAATTAAATTATATATGAGACAAAATTAATTAATTGCAAATGTTAGGTGAAGTAAAAAGTTGTGACCATTTTCCGTTATAGGTCTTTTGTGGATCTTCTCCCACGAGTTATATGTACATTGTAAGATTACATTCCACTTCAAAACAAGTTCTCGGACAGTTTTGTGCTTGGTGAAGCCAGTTGTGTGTTACAATGTTCCAAAATGGAAGCAGGAAAAAGAGAATACTTGATTTATTCTTCCGAACCACAGTGACTAAAGCAGGCGATAAACTTTGTAACATTCGAGGAATGATAGCTCTTGCTTTAAGAGTGTAAGTGCGAGGTGTACCAGTAACATCTGCCATCAGAAAGTCAAGGTTTTCTGAACCTATTAACAGATGGTTCGAAGTTGAGCATTCAGGAAAACAATTTTTTTGTCTAGAAATCTTACATTCGCGCTTGCTGTATTCATGAGCGTGTAGTGTGTTTCAGGTAGAGGTAGCCGCCATCAACGAGGCAGTAGACTGTCAGTCGTCACTAATTTCGTAAAGGCTGACTAGATAACAACGATAGGAAAGTATATTTAAATAAAAAAAAAAATATCCCACAACGTTGTTTCCATTTGATTCTAGCTTAATTTTAAAGCTACATTCACGCTATTATATATGGTTGGTCCAAGTTTTGATGACTCGGTTTTATTCCGGCATAGCGCCTCGAAAGTTAACCTAAATCTCGTTCAAAGTGGTTGACTTGTTAGCATAGAACTTGAACTTTACATAGCCTCAGAGAAAATAATAGAAAGGTGTGAAGTCGCTTGATCGCGGTCCCCATTAATAAACGTTCGCCGTGAGATGATCGGGTCCTCAAATTTCTGCTTCGCAAGTTCTTACCGCTCGAATAGCATGTAGTCCCATGTTTTTAGAACCAAGGATGACAGATTTACAAGTTTTTCTCATACATTTCAGTTTGCTGGTGAAAAGGAAATTATGAGGCGAAGTTCGGCTGCCCGAACTCTCTCTGTCACTTGAGAGATTCGGCAGTCGAATTCTGCACGATCATTTCGGATGTACTCACACACTCGTCCAATCAGCAACGGCAACGGCAACGAAGAGCTACTGATTGATTTTTTTCGTATATCACCACCACAATCTGAATTTTTTCCCCAAGTGGTGTCAGCCAATTAGCTGATCTGTCCAATTCGCTCAGAGCCGAATAACGGTCTATTGAAAAGTACACCTCTAAAAAAGTTTCACCATGGTTAAAAACGCAAGTCGGTTAAATTGATATTGGCGAGTTTTGTGCCTAGAAAGTCGATTGGCATCGTTCATTGCCGAGAATCATTGTCGCTTTGCCAAAACCTCACAATTTTCATCATAAACAGTCAATTTTTATGAATGCATTAACGCTTGTGGTCAAACGTTTGTGGATTGTTTTGGCTAATTGCAATTTTTCTTGTTGATATAGTCAATAAATCAAAAATTGAACTTTGTCCGGGAAGAAGATATTTTATCAAAAATCCAGTTTTCCGTACTTACTACTCAACCGAATATTTTTTAATAATTTTCAAGCTAGCGTTAAATGATGCATCAGGAAATGGCAAACCTTGCTCAATATTTTCGTAGCTGAATGTCATTTGTAAATTTTCAAATACAGTTTTCGACGTTTAAATTATTTTACTGAATTTACTTGACTGTGCACGCTATCAAAAACTTTTTAACCGGCGAATTTTATTACCAATATTTGTTACCTCTTTTTATAACACACCTCTACCCGTGAAACGTACCATAGGCTGTGGTGAAAATTTGTCTGCTTTTTTCTCTATAAATCCTCTGAGTTCGATGACTGAATTGCTAAATAAAACCTACAAACTAATGGCAACACAAACACTGAAATCTGGACGATAATTTCACATACTCGTCCAATCACCACTCATATTTCTTCGTTGTCATGTGAACAACAACTGATTGGACGCGTGGTGAAAAGATTTTTAGAGGTGTACTACCTAGCAGACCGTTATTCGGCTCTGAGCGAATTTGTGTTGTGTTTTACGAAGCTAAAGCTAAATTTTATGAAACACAAAACGAATGACGTAGAATCCAAAGTTCCCATCAACAATTTTTTTTCACCATACCTAACGAACAAACCTGGTATCTATCATCCTTAGATTGGACGAGGGTGTGCATATGAGGCAAATGATCGTGCAGAATTCGGCTAGCGAATCACCTCCGGGGCATAGCAGCACCTCACAATTTTGTTTTTCACCATAGTTATTGGCCAAACCTAGTAATCTATCATCCTTGGAATCTTTCTAATACTTCTCAGCGGTGTACAGGCAAAAAGTTATCTATTTTGTAAATGTCCAACCGTGAGTTAAAATTCTGATACATGATAGATGTTATTTTAGCTATCAATCTAAAAACAAAATATTGATAGTTCAAACTGAAAAGCGGGGTAAAAACTTTGCCTTCGAAATATTAAAAGGTTGGCCATAGTTAATAGACAAATACACCTAAATAAATTGTATTAAGTCTGGTAATAGCTACTCTTGATTCTCCAACTATTTAATGGCCAACGAATAAAACAACAATTCGCATGTTGCATATGTATTTGGCAGCACTGAACTATTTCGTAGACAGTTGACAACACTGCAAGAGAAATCAAAAAGCTGAAGCAAAAAAATTTGCTCTGTATGAACGCGGTCTATAAATCTTACCTAATGTCATGAGAGATATTTGGCAGCATTGAAAATAGTGAATTATACCCGTTTTATGAGGTATAACCACACTCGCTAGCAGCGAATCTTCCTCGTTAACTTTGTTGTTGCTTTCACATACAAATTTTTCGTCAAACGGGCAAGGCAGCAAGTAGCGAATCTGCTCGCTTAAAGTGGTGCTGCTTTGCTATGGAAATTTTTGGTTTAGCGAACAGAGCCGACCTTAAGCAAGCTGGGGGAAAGACCAGTCGAAATCAGCTAATGTTTTACCAAACTTAAAAATATGAAATTTGATTTGATTACTTTCAGGGACTAATTTATTCATAAATAAATTTTGTTACTATTAAAGTAATACTTAACTTAATAATCAAATGCTCCTGGCAAAGTTGTTTGGCGCAAATTTATTAAAAAAATGTTAAACATTTAGGGAAACTTAGTACAATTTGCATTTTCTCATAAATATACATACATACATACATACAAGCACATACCCCATATATACTTGGTAAAATTTTGCGTAATTTACCACCACTATGGAAATGTAATCCAATAGCAAAATATTGTAAAATCTCTTGAGACATGATTAGTACGGCCTACGGTATGCCTGTGCATGTGAACACATTTGGTATTTGGCATATGGGTTGGCGTGACTGGGTTGGTGGTCCAAGTGTCAGTGTCAGTGACAGTATTGGCGGTAGCCGAGACGGTGCTGCTTCGGTTGTTAGTGCTCCTGCTGATTGCGATTGCAGTTGTTCGCTGAGTGAATCCTCCCACACACTCTCTACACATTTTCAGTTTGCACGCATCTGCATACACGAACACACGCTCACACTAACACATTGTTTTACAGCTGTCAACCGGCTGTGCTGGCTTGCACATATACACACACACAAATTAATACGCACGCACACTTATTTATATAAGTGCTCACATTTCGCCTCTTGCATGTTGACATTTTGCGTAGATCCGAAGTGGTGAAGTGAATTAGTGTGACGGCCGAACACACAGGAAGCGCACAGCAGCTACACAGCAACATTAAGTGTAAGCGTGAATTGAGAACGGTTAAGTGTAAATTGAAATGGTGTAAAGTGAAAGCAATACAATCAATCACATACAGCGTGAGCGGTGCAAGTAAATATATTAGGAAAATTATGCGAACATTTTGTAAGTGCGCTCACTACGCTGGAATATCAAACAACACGCAGCAGGTGAAGCATATCTGCAGGCGCCGCTAGTCACAGACGAGCTTACACCCGTCCATTGATAGTGAAGAGAATATAATAAGCAAATAAATATATATTTTTTGTTTTTGTGTAAACTCATTTTTTTCAACATAAATTATCTAGAGAATGTTTGTTTCCAACACGAATATGGCATGCGAGGTTGCAAATCTTAGTGACGCCAGTTAAACAAAAAACTTGAAAGTAACAAAACAAAACAAAATAAAAAAAAAATCAAATCATTTATTAAAAAGTGCAAAAGCAGATACTTGGCGAAAGGAACACACAAAACAAAGGCGGAAAGGAAGCAAGCACAAGAGGGCGATACTTGCTTTTCTTTCACAAAGGCTTTCAAACTTATTGCAGAACAACGCCTCAACCCCTCAACGCCTTCACCGTGAACGCCATTGATATTTCACAGCAGCAGTCGAAACTAAAATTCATCCACAGCTGTCACGATGGCCGATAAAGGAAAGGAAGCCCCCAAAAATACGGAACAAAAGAACCAATTGACCCGTGCCATGCCCGAACAGAGCAACGACTATCGAGTTGTTGTGTTTGGTGCTGGTGGTGTGGGAAAGAGTTCGCTGGTCTTACGTTTTATTAGGGGAACCTTCCGCGAAACTTATATACCGACCATTGAGGACACCTATCGACAGGTAAGTGCTATTCAACAGAACTTTATAGCGTTTGGGCGATTACACAAATACATAAATGCATATGAAGTTCAACTATTCTCCTTGCCAAGAACGATGAAGAGATTTCGGATGCTTTTGTGAATGGTTTGTTTGTGTAGACTCTATAGTATAACGCACATACATATGTACATGTGTATGTACACATACTTATATGGGAAAGTTTTGTTTCAAATTGAATGCAGTGAATTTGATGAGGGTTTTAGCAGGGGAAATGTGACAACATTTGCTTATGAAGATTAGCAGGCTGAGACATTTTCAGCTCACATCCCTACAAAAAGTATTATCTGAGGTGCCAATGATATTTAAGAGACATTTCCGTTAGATTTATAGAAATAGAGATTTTTTCAATTGTAATGGTAGAAATAGGGGTTTTAGAGAAATTAAACTAACAAACTATTAAAAAAAAAAATCAATCATATTACGAGTAGGCGTATGGTTTCCACAATTTTTTCTTCAAAACTTTATTCGGTTTCAGAATACGGAGAAAACATCTTTACTAGGTAGGAGGCACCTTTTTATATCTTTACAATTATTGTCTAAACTCTTTTTCGTCCTATCAATAAAATGAAGCCAGTGAGGCAAATACACAAATAGCCGTAATTTTAATTAAGCGAATACTTATGGATAAGCTGTCTTGATTGTTAGCTAAAACGAGTGTGGGTGAAACGAGCATTGCGTGAGTTTTACCTGAGCTGGTGGGTGAGCTCGTTTACTCCTTTATATATTTGAGCTTTTAGCCCATAAGTCTTGTTGGCGCACATCAGTGTGGTACGACTAAATATTATTTATTTATTTATTGCAATAAATTTATAATAAATAATAAAATTTAATAATTAAGTTACAGCGGCAGCTATCAGGGCTATTGGTTGTAATGAGAATGTTAAAATAGGAGATTATATTATATCTTAAAGTTGATGGCTCGAATGTAATTATAAATGAGTTGTGGGAGCTTTAAGTAGGTTGATTGGATTCTGGTTTTTTAAGAAGGATGATCTAATTCTGTGAAGTACCGGACATTCGAGGAGATGTTTGCCAGTGAAGTGTGTGGTGCAATGTTGCCAGTTTCAGTTTTGTTGATTGCTTAGCAGGTGGGAATGTGTTACGTTTGTGTGGCCAAGGCGAAGGCGCGAGAAAACAAAATAACTTTTGATAAATTTATTGCGCCTTGCGACTCGGGAAGCCCTGGGAAATAGACGCCTTTGCTGGGAAGTTGCATTGAATGCAAAAACGTCACCTGCTGCTTACTTATAAGTGAAACCGCTTAAACACCTGCATTTGCAAAGGCTTCAGTTTGCCTATAGGGCAAGGCGGCGATCTACTTAGGCCAAAAAATTTTTAAAATCATATTTTTCCTACATAGACATGACTTAATTTTTACGCTACACCCTGTATATTTAGTAAAATTTTCAGATACGTGATTTACTAAAAAAAATCATGTAGGTAATTGCAATATCACAAGCAAGGTATGAGCACGACCGGTAGCCTGAGCGCGTTTTGCACCCTCACACTAAATAAACATGGGAGTAAAAAATATTAAGGGCTGTTTTTCTCAACTATTTTCTTATATTAAAAAAATAATAATTTGACCGCACATTTCTGTTAGGAGTTTGGCCGAGCTCCTCCTCCTATGTATTTATCGTGTGCGTCTTGATGTTGTTCCACGAATGGCGGGACCTACAGGTTTAAGCCGGCTCTGAACCGTAGATAGTTATTTTATGAGGAGCTTTTTCATGGCAGAAATACATTCGCAGGTTTGCCATTGCCTGCCGAGGGGCGACCGCTATTAGAAAAAATGTGTTCTTCATTTTGGGGTTTCATGCACGGAGACTCGAACCTACGTGCTTCGAATGGTAGTCACGCACCTAATCTTCTCAGCGACGGCGGCCACCGTATGTTACAACTCATT
>JAYXIM010047088.1:0-42890 GCA_037575425.1 Anastrepha fraterculus | reverse complement strand
TGGAATGAGAAGCAATCTGTCGTTTTAGAGCTGCTTGACTGTCAGAGGGAATGTTAATATTGGCACCGCGCGTGTCTCTCCGTAGACATTCTCTGGCACACAACTCTAAGGCGTGGACCTCCGCCTGGAAAATGTAAGTGGTTTTTCCCATTGCAATTGCTTTTTTGAAATGTGGTCTGATAATTCCAGTCCCGGCACTACCATCTTTCATTTTGGACCCATCAGTAAACCATACCTATACGCGCTGTTTTAAGGATATGCCATTGTTTCTCCACGCTGAGCGGTCACTAATGACCATTTTGAGTTTCTTGGAGAATTATAATTTCCTTTCCATCTTGTCCTGGACTGTCAGGCACGGAGAGTTCAGAATCGAACCGAGAACTCTTATATGTCCTGCAAGATTGCCTTCTTTGAGATGGAATAGATTAGGAAGCCTTTGAGCTGCACTGCCTGCCGGCCCTTTGGCTACAAGACAGTTGCCAAGAATTTCCAATCGATATGTGCAAATCACTGTGAAAAGCATTTACGCGCGCGAATCGCACCGAAAGAAGCACATCCATGTATGTATTTAGATTTGCGAAATTTTCTTACACTCAAACGCTGAAAATGACTGAACTTGAACGCTTTAAATTGCTTATTTCATTTTCTTGTTTTGCGTTTAAAGCGTCTACCAAATTTGTTTGTCGGCCATCACCTTAATCATTTCGGATAAGACTCTATTTACATTTGTGTCTGTGTATGTGTGTGTGTACTCAAAATATACAACGAAGCATATGAAAGTATGTGTGTATGCGTATTAGTTATCAATGGAAAATACGGAGCTTCAACAAGTTGTTGATTTAATTCTTTGTTTTGTCGATTTCCTTCCATGCGCTCCAACACACACACAGCTTGGCGTGCCCACACCCACACACGCTGAGGCATGGGTGTCACACAACAGAGCCATCTGACTCCTCTGCTACTATCTACGAGCGTGTATTGTATATTTATTGTTATTTTAGTGGGAACCGACAGCCTGGCTCCGAATTGTTGGTTATAAATAAGCCGACACACGCACCGGACACGCATGAAATTTAATTTAAACCGTTTTAATAGGTGCAATCATGCATGCGTTTACACGCAAAATATATATACTTAGACACAATAGCATATAAATAGTTACAGTGAAATCTCGTTGCGCGGAACCAACTCGAAATTTATGGTATTTAATATTTAAAAAAATATTTATTTAGTTTTAGTGCAATAAATACAATTAAAATATGTCATTCTCCGAACATTTTTTGTTTTCATTTTTTATGAAAGATGTTGTTTTACAAAAAACAAAGATTTTATGATAAATTTAACTTTTCATTTATATCTATTTTGCTTCAAGTTGCATATATTAAAATAATGGATATACTTAATATTTTTTCATTTTAATTTTCATAGCCGAGCACACTAAGGCATTTTGATTACCTACCGGTTTTATACTATAATAACCTAAAATATAGATTTTTAAAACATAAAGGTATACTCCTTGGTTTCCAAACACTTTTTCGTGGTACTGTCGACAAGCCTTGACGGTAATGCTATGCTAGGTTAGGTTAGGTAGTGCTGACTGATCTGTAAAAAGATCTCACTTAGACTCCTAGAAGCCATTTAGTTACCAATGCTATGGATTTGGCGTCGAAGATTTTATTTTATGTAATTCTTAATACATGTCTTCGCGAGATTTAACAAGCCGTTCAGCATTTTGCCAGAAATATGCTTCAAGCATGAAAAATATGTTGATCTTAGGCAGACTTGTCGAGCGCTACAGAGAGTAGGTGTTCCAAAGTGCCCCTAGTATTCGCTTCGTTGCATGTGTTACACGCATTGCTGTGGACTTATCCCATTTTGGCTGCGTGATGTGGGGTAAGGCCGACACCCGTCAGTACTCCAGCCAATATTTTGCAGCCTCTTCTAGAGAGTGATAAAATAAAGTGTGCAGTTTTGGTATTCCAAGCCCTTAGCATTATTTCAGCAGTGCTGTACGAAGTTGAGTGTTCCCACATCAACTGCTTTTTCAGACCTAGTTCCTCACTTAGTCCCGTTTTCAGAAGGGAGAGTGATGGGTATATGTCTGACGTGCTCAATCTCGGCACGCAAGTACTTGCAAGCTCATCGACTCTCTCATTTCCTGCTATTCCTTTGTGTCCAGATATCCAGCACATAGTGGCCTGCCCGTTTCCGCAGAGTTCACCTATTTTGGATATGCTTTTTCTAACACAATGACTGCAAGGAGCCGCAATTGCTTTAATAGTCGCTTGATTATCAATGAAAATGTTTGTCCGAGCATTAAGAGGAGTTAATTCCAGAGCTAATTCAGCTGTTTTTGTCGCAACATAGATTTCAGCTTGAAAGATACTACAGTAATTTGGGAGTCTGAAAGACTTTTGGAGATCAAATTTCGGACAAAAGACTGCTACTCCTACTCTTTCCTCCATTTTGGACGCATTCTTCCATTTTACTCTATAATGACGCTAGGATTTTTATCAAATTTAACTTGTGGAACCACGTAGTCTGACCTTCCGTTTGAATCCAATATGTTGCTGTGACCAAAAAGCCTATGTGAGAAATATCCTGACATCTTCAGCTTCAGAGCAAATCTTTTGGCTGAATTTCTTAGTACTAGTTTGATTGGATGCCAGTTGAGAATTCTTTCTATTGCTGCAGTTTAATAGGCTGCCGATGCAGTGTTGAATAACAGGTTCCACAACAATTGGAAATATGGAAAAATTACATACCTTTTATAATCATGATTTAGAAGGAGTCTTTGGAACTAAATCTCTGGTATTAAATAATTTGCAATAAGAAATCCGAGGAAAGGCCAAAAATAATTTTCAAATCTGTTCAACTGTGTCGGAAAGATGCATTGCCGAATTTACAAAGTGGCGCAAAATTAATCATCCAATTATGATAAATGAATAACTTTTTTGCTAAATAAAAAAAAGTGATTTTGAGAGATTAAAATCTTTATTTCTACCTTTACGCGTTCCCTTGCTTGCCTGTTTGTATACTGCGGCCGTTTAGTTCACAAGTGTAGGTTTTTTTCAAGTCAATTCAACTATACGAGTGGCAACTGTGCATGTCTATACACAAATATTTTTATACCAAAGAATATGCGAGTGAGCATAACGGTCTCGTCGACCCCTTATACTTATTAGTTATACTTAGATGTGTGTAGGTGATACCATGAAGCTCTGTTTAGGCGGTACAACCCAACAAACCAAAGTGGCACTGATTGTAGCATTACGAGTTTCCTTTTAAATTTATAATGACTAAAAAATTTGCCATAAACAAAAGTAAGTTAAATTTGTAGTAAGATAAGACATTTAAGTGATCCAAAACTAGAAAGGCATTACGACCTTTGAGATCTTTTGTATCCTGATATCACTCAATACCTAAGTCATTTCAAGATGCCCAATTGGAGCTAAAATATTCTTGTTAGCCTCATTCTCGGCAATTAAAAAATCAAAGAATATCAATTTAGTACCAGCTAAGGCTGGACTTTTACAAAAATGTGTTGGGGCATCTCTTTATCTCTGAAAATTAAATAGTCGATAAATAATCGAACTTTGAAACCGTCAACATTCACTCTTCTTTCTAAAATCAGAAAATATACGCTTCTTGCGATTTCTTTTCGATTTCGGTACCTTTTGTGGATTGGGTAACTATTAAATTTATCGTTGAGTAAATAAATAAGCGCACATATATGCACACACGTGGCTTCATGTTGCTTGTAGGCTTAAATTTTATATATTTTTAGCAAATATAAATATCTTGAAAGGGCTTGTGCTTAAAAAGAAAATAATAATAATTACTTGGCATATTGATTTACAGCAAATTAGAGCAAGCAAATTGTCTCAGTAATCTAAAATTACCTTTTCGAGACATCAATTAGGTTTCTTCTAAAATTTAAAAAGTGGCACACGAACTGAAGGAGTTGAAAGAAGAGGACTTCCAATGGTAGCTTCGAAAGGGGGAATGTAGGTATAAATAGAGGAGGAAAATGTTTCAGTTTCAGTACCGACAGTTAATAGCAACACCTCAAATTTTTTAAATGTTAATTTTTTTTTTTTTGTGTAAATATTTTATTTGCAATCTATCTTAATATAGACAAGCAGTGTGTGTAGTGTGGTGCGGTGGGTCGTATGAGTGATTTTTCATGCATACGTGTATATCAAGGCACCAGGGCGTATGAGTGATTTGGATGGTTTCACATCTTCTTGGAGAAAAAAGTGACTTAAAATTTCAAGTACTACGGAGGTACCCTCGACTTGCGACAGTTTTTGTTTGTTTCTTCTCTTTTTATTTATCAGCGATTTTGCATTTTTAGTTTGTTTTGTACAGATAAAATGGTTGTTTAGGCGTGCTTAATGGCGTTAGGCGTACCGAAATTGCAAATTTGCCCATTTGTCCATCGTCCATGTTGAAGTGGCGGGTCCTAAACCCTGCGCACAACCAGCTAAACTGGGATGCTTCGCCTTCTCACTCCCGAATGGTTGTTCGGAAGCTACCCAGAGGATACTTGGGCTAATCCCGGAAGTTGTGAGCTGCTTGAACCGCATGTAGAATAATCGTCCTGGCCAGTTTCTATGCAAAATATAGTCGGATGAAAGCATGCCTGCCGATTAGAACTTAAGTGTGCTCGGCCCAATCCATAAGAAGGGTGATCCTGCAATCTGTGCCAATTACCGCGGGATTAGTATTCTAAATATCGCCTATAAGGTTCTAGCGAGCGTATTGAGTGAAAGGCTGAAGCCCACCCTCAACCAACTGATTGGACCTTATCAGTGTGGCTTTAGATCTAGAAAGTCTACCATCGACCGACCAAATATTCGCAATACCCCAAATCTTGGAAATGAAAGAGAATCGACACACATTTTCGTCGACTTCATAGCTGTATTCGACCGTACGAAAAGAAGTTATCTGTCTGCCGTGATTTCTGAATTTTGTATCTCCGCAAACCTAATATGGCTATGCAAAATGACGTTGCTCAATACGAGCAGCACTGTCAGAATTGGGAAGGACCTCTCCGAGCCGTTTGATACCAAATGAGGTTTCAGACATGGTGACTCGCTGTCGTGTGACTTCTTTAACCTGATGTTGGAGAGTATTGTACGCAGAACTTAATCGCAAACAAACAAACAGACGGCGCACTCACGTATCCGCACTCAAGTCACTGTTGACACTTATGATTTCGAGGTTGTAAAAGACTTCGTTTATTTAGGAACCAGCATTAACCTCGATAATAAGGACAGCCTTGAAATCCAACGTAGAATCTCTCTTGCCAACAAGTGCTGTTTTGGACTAAGTAGGCAACTGAGCAGTAAAGTTCTCTCTCGACGAACAAAACTAACACTCTACAAGACTCTCATTATACCCCTCCTAACGTATGGCGCAGAAGCGAGGACGATGACAACGTCCGATGAAGCGATGCTTGGAGTGTTTGAGAGAAAGATTCTCCGTAAGATTTTTGGACGTTGGCAACGGCGAATATCGCAGGCGATGGAACGATGAGCTGTATGAGCTTTACGACGACAAAGACATAGCGCAGCGCATAAAGATCCAGTGGCTACGTTGGCTGGGTCATGTCGTCCAAATGGCTACAAACGCTCCGGCTCTGAAAGTATTCAATGCGGTACCAGCTGGTGGTAACAGAGGAAGGGAAGGCCTCCTCTATGTTGGGAAGATCAGGTGGAGAAGGACTTGGACTGGAACGACTGGTGCGCTTCGTTAAACGAGGCCATACAGCTATAGAGTTTTGAAAATGTAAAAATTAATTATTTTCCGAAAATAAAATAATGTCGTAACAATTTTTCACTTTTTATGATAAGGTCGGAACCTATAATTCTTATTCGATTGGTGTAATATAGGGATTTGTTTAAGAACTTCAGAACTTAGAATTATAATACAAAACAAAAATATTGTTGGAATAAATTTTTTATTATAATCTATACTATAAAGGTGAATGTCTGTACGTTGTCCGCGCACCACTACGAAACGACAACACCTAATGACGTAAAAATAGTTATACATTCATATTATCACCCAATGAAGGTTATAGGCATGTTTTTATGATGAAACTCCCTTCTCACAGCCACCAGGCCGCGTCACCACTCTCATTCGTCACCAATAATCGAATATTTGCTTAAATTTAATCTACAAATCTTAGTTTTTCCTATTTCCCACTATTTATAGACTTCATATCATAATCCGCATAAGCTGTATGACCCAAATGCAAAGTTCAAAAACGGGTTGAGATAGAAGATTAATAAAAAAAATTTTGCTTGATATTTTTCTGATTGTTGTTTTGATTTTATTCAACGAGGCATAGCAATGGATGCCGGGTATTGTAACATTATGGTTATTAATAAAAAATTATTTTCTATGAAATTATTGTTTGTAATTCTTTTATATACATATCCTAAATCCCTCAAAACTGCTCCTACGCGAGCGGGACCGCGGGTTAAAGCTAGTATTTTATATTCATCACTTATTTTTTTAATATCATATCCAGACCATTGGACCATTCAATCAGTCCAATTTTAAACTACTTTTTCCAATAAATCTAAATTATCGAAATCAAAGGACAAATGCCAGCAACTTGAGAACAATGATGAATTGATATTTCGACGTCTCTTCCACACATCTCTATAAAATCATCATCTCTATAAAATTCGCGACCACATTTATTTCAGTACCATTCTCATGCAGCTAACAAAAACACCCGAAATTCAGTGATAGTAGTTTTTTTAGTAGCTTGTTGTTGTTGTTGTTGCAGCAGTATCTTTGTGTAGTGTAATTACCGGTCGTCTTCGCCTAGCTCACCCAACGGTAGGCCCAGGAAGCTAGCTGTTTCGACGGGTTGGGTCCAGAGGGAGAGGGGTGTTAGATGAGTGGGTTTGATGGGCATGTGAAAAGGTGGTTAGTGTCGTGCGGGGTGCCTTCATATGTTTAGTATGTCGGGGTCGATTCTGGATCAGTAGGAGTTTAACCTGCTACAGTATCCAGAACGTAATTGTGCCAAGGTTACGCGGTACTCTCGGGGAAGTTGGAGCTCTTCGTCTGCAATGGGTGGTGGTTGGACTCCGATAACGGCATTCGGGGGTCGAGAGCTAAAAATGGTGGTAAAGGTCTCCCGACGATCTCGTCCGCGTAGTTGGAGAAATGCCTCCTGATGTGCCTGGGAGGTGGCTCAGGCTCAAGCAAGTGTCTGCATGGGTAAGGCCTTCGGTAACAGCCTAGCAGAAACTGCTTGCTGAGCAGTTTGTTATGCTTGTTCACAGGCAGCATATGGGCCTCATCGTGTAGGTGTTGTATCGGGGACATCCTAAGACATTCTGTCGCGGTCCTTATGGCAGTGTTCTGGCAGGTCTGGAGCTTCGTCCACTGCGAATCACTGGTTCCAGGCGACCAGACAGGCGCAGCATAGCTTAGAACCGGTCGGCCTATTGCCTTGAAAGTCGACAGGAACATTTCCTTGTCTTTGTCCCAAGTGCTGCCGGCAAGCGACTTGAGGACCTTGTTGCGATTCTGTACTTTGGTTGCAATAGCGGTTGTGTGCGCTGAGAAGGAGAGCAAGCTGTCAAAGATAACTCCCATTATTTAGGGGTTGTCAACCGTCGGAATTGGTTTGTCATCGACTTATACCTTAAGTTGTAGCTTGACCTCCTTTGTCCAGCTGGTGAAAAGGGTCGCCGGGGATTTAGTGAGGGAAAGTTGTAAGTTCCTCGCAGTGAAGAAGCGAGAAAGGCGGGCGAGGTAGTCGTTCACTTTGGAGCATAGGCCATCAATGTCATTGCCCGACGCCATTATCGTGCATTCGTCGGCGTATGAGACCAGGGAGACTCCCTCTGGTGGCTGCGGTACTCCTTGCTTTATTTTCCTCTTGGCAGCCGGTTCTATTTCCATGGCAGCCGGTTCTACGTTACCGGAATCATTCGGGTTTTTCCCGACCAAGGACTGCCGCCCCAGTAAACTAGCTTTGTTTAGTGTACCGTAGTAGCTTCTTATATCTAGAGGGTGTCCTATACAAAATGAATAATTTCAGAAAAGGCGCTATACACTGTAGTCCGTTTGCTGAAAGAGCATTATATTTTATTTCAAAACATTTTTTTTTTTAATTATAATAAAAATTCATGTGCAAAGAAAATATCTGTATAGACGCCTTTATTTTTACCAAGAAAACAAACCAATTGAGATTTTTGTAGCCGTTTTTGTGGAATTTGTGACGTTTTTTTCTGTAAAGGATTGAGGATTTAAATAAAATTTTAAATTAGCATTTGCTAGTCCATTGATATTTAGAATATAGAAAATAAGTGCTTGCTAACCGTAAAGTAAAATTTGTACTTCGATCTTAGTAAGGTCTCTCTTATTTCACCTTAATGGTTTAAATTTTTAAAACTTTTCTGCCAATAACTTGTATGCCAAAAAATTGTAATCTTTGCTTACGAACAAAAATTCATTCTCATTCATTCTCATATTTCAGTAGGTGACCTCGCATGAAGTCATATCTGCGTAAAAACTTGTGCCGTATTTATGTGCTATGCTCACTCAAACCATTACATTTCAAATGTGTGTATGTATGTATGTAGTTATACATATACGAGTATAAGCTATACATAAACTACTGCTCTTTAAAGAGATTTCCATTCTTTGCCTGCAGCCAAAATAACATTAGACCGTAAACCAATTTATATTTACAATATTTTATAATTATAAATCCAATATTCTTGACTTAGATTGCAAATCAATTTCGTTAACCATTTCCCACATTCGTACTGCTTATTTCCAACAGGTTATAAGTTGCAATAAAAATATTTGCACTCTGCAAATAACCGACACAACAGGCTCACATCAATTTCCGGCTATGCAAAGACTGTCCATAACCAAAGGCCATGCGTTCATACTGGTATATTCGGTCTGCTCGAAGCAAAGTTTAGAGGAGCTGCGACCCATATGGCAAAATATTAAGGATCTTAAGGTAATTACCAATAACTTCTACTTCAATTAAAATGGCAAATGCTTGCATTAAACAACCAGTAATAACACCAATTTATTATACTCGTACGTATGTATGTATGCAAAATGTCATATTTTCTAACTGCAAAATTCTCATTTATCCTGCAACATTTCATGAGCGAAGGGGCCGGACGTTGTCAATATACCAGTTATGTTGGCGGGTAATAAGAGTGATGAAAGTGCCGAGTTACGTGAGGTATCACAAGCTGAGGGGCAGGCACAGGCAGCCGCCTGGGGCATATCGTTCATGGAGACATCGGCCAAAACCAATCACAACGTCACCGAATTATTTCAGGTAAGTGCCAATAAGCAAAATGACTTACTACGTGAGTATATGGGGTGAGGTGAGGGGAGGGCTGGTATACAACATACGTACATGTATTTGCGTGTCAATTCGTGCAGATTTGTTCGTGCATGTTTGTATGTGCATCATATTAAAAATGAAATTATGCTAATTTGCCCGAAAGACATTATGACACGTGCGTACCTACACATGCACGTATGCATGTATGTATGCACATACATATATTAATATCCGTTTATGACTTTGTGTGCCTTGTACAGGAGCTGCTCAACTTGGAGAAATCGCGCGTTGTGTCGCTGCAGTTGGATGTCAAAAAGCAAAAGAAGCAGAAGAAGGAGAAGAAAAGTAAAGAAAGTAACGGTGCCATACCGGAAAACAGCGATGGGGCAGCTGGAGCCAAGGAGAAATGTCAACTGATGTAAGGGTAGACGGGAGGCATAAGAACATAACGAAGCAAGGATAGAGACACACAAGCAAATGGTGGTGTTAGAGTTAGTGAATGAACGGCCGCCAATGAAGCCATGCTCTTGCACGAACACACGAATATGTACAGCAACAATGCAGCTATCGAGTGTATGCATATGAAATCGGTATTTTTTTAAGAAATAATTTTTTTTTTTTGAAAATTATAACTATTGCCAGTTATTTCACAAGTGAATTTTTGTATACAAATTGAGGAATGATTCCACTTTTTCACTTTTCCGCAAGCGTGTGCCACATCCGTTGAAAAAAAAAACAAAAACAAAACAATCAAGTGGTAATCAAATGGAACTAGCAATAAGTATGGTGAATAAACCGTTTAAGACAGTGCTTCCCAAACATTTTACACGCTTTGCTTGGTGAGATGTTGCATTTTCATTAAGAAAAATTACTTTGTGCGACGTCTTCGCATATTCTGGGCCTTTTTTGGGGACAAAGCATGATTAGAAACTATTAATTATTGTCAGAAGCGCAGACTTGCAACAGTTTGATTTGGTTGTAGTAGCTCCTACTAAATTAGAAAATGACAAAAACAAATATTGTGCGCATATCGTAGTGTGAAAGCATTGAAAGAGCGATAAAATTATAGCACGCGGTAGTTGCAATTTGAAAGCTTCCATATTTTTAGCGGCATAAACATGCGTATATACGAATTCCGGTTTCATAGGTATACAGCTGATACAACAGAGTATGCTGATAAATAGAGGCGTGGCTAAGGATAGTTGTTGACAATTATACTCGTTTTGAATTCACTTCAAATTAGCTTTAAAAAACCGAAACGAAAAACATAAGAAGAACAAAAACAATTTTAACTTATACTCAAATGTTACATATTTTAATAATTTATTTATTAATTTAGGCTAATGAAGCGCATACGAAATAATTATTTACGCATAGTATGTACCCGTACTTGTAGTTGTATGTACAGTACATTTGTAGATTTTCACCTTTGTTACTAAGAGCTATTAGTGCGAACCAAAGAGATTTTCAAACGCCATTTAATATTGTCTATTTTTATTAAAACTAAAACTAAGAATTCACTGCAAATTAGTTATAAATAGATACAGATCACAAGACGGATAGAAAAACTTTAGCAAAAGAATTAGGAAAAAAAACATGCTTGAATACATTCGCCTCGGAAACAAAAAAAATTTAAATTTATTGAATAACGAAATTAAAAATATTTAATTGAGTTTGATAGTAAATATAATAAATTAATTTTTGCATGATACAAAACGAAATAGTTTGCAAGTATTCAAAAATTTCGTTAGAGCGCAGTCTTTAGTTTACTTGTAGGTATGTGTTAATTGCCTTGGAGCTGATTGTCGTGGTGAATTTCGTCTCTCTGACTTAAGACAAAAAATGTATGAGGACAAGAAGCAAAGAGTGTATAAAGGCACAATGGTGCGGTTTCTGTCTCATTCAACTAAAAAAAACTTCGCTAAGAAATTCCATCACACAAAAATTAACAGGTTTTCAATTTTTTCCCCCAGTCGCAAATTGGCTACTTGATTAGAAAGTCGTATAGACTTATCGGGTAAAATTAGAATAAACCAGTATGGAATGAAAAATGAAAATAAGTAGCTAACGTAGTAACGGTACAAGTACAGTTCCATACCGAAATATACTGCTACGTCGGACTAAATTAATTCAAATAAGAAGAAGCTGTCGTAATATAATATCGCACCCTAAATACAAAAGGGTCACAACTCAAAATTTTCCACACTCGAGCTTGACTTGTTTACAGTAGCACAGAAAACAAACTATGTGACATATCACGCTGAAATTTGCCATGTAAGCTTATAACAGTCCTACCAAAAACCAAAAATTTATTTTTGCCATATGTCATCCGCGGACCGTTTTATTGATAACGTCTCGTTCATATTTGAGCAGAAGGTACATTTTGAGTTGTGACCCTTTTGTATTTAGGGTGCGATATGATAAAAAAAATAAAAAAGGTGAATATCAAGGGCATTTTGTGATTTTGTGGGCTTTCATTACGACATTTAAATTATAATTCAGTAAAAAAACATTTTCTATTTAGTTTCAATTGTTTGTTGTGTTCTTTGTGCTTTGTGTTCCTCTACCCATAGTCTCGACGCTTCTTTCACCACGCAGAAAACAAAAAATTGTGGCTATTAGGAATCAAATTGGAATGAATTTGTGTGGTGAAATAAGTTTTGAGAGTTTAGGTAACGAAATGATCCGGGAACTACAGTTTCTGCTCTTTATACATTATTTGTTCCTTGGCTTCTTACGCTCTTTACAAGGTGCTACATTCCGGGAGCGCTTCTTGGGTAGGAGATTTCACCACACAAAGCCAACTACTTTCAATACTTCCCATTTACTTCAATAGTCAAAATGAATCTAATGAATTAAATTAATTAGTTAATTAAATTAATCTTTTTACGCTCTTTGTTCAAATCAACTCAGCTGTTTTGAAATTTCCGACACTGGTTTTTAGTAAAGAAAACGCGCGAGCTGCAAATGCTGCTCCTTGTCTTTATAAGTTCTGTGCTTGAGATCTCAAACGAGGCAAACCAACTAAATTTAATCAAAATATTTTTTGTTTGTGTTTTCGTCACATTTTTTCTCTTTAACGAATATGTAAAAAAATGTTTGCGCTTGAAATCAAGGCGAATTGATTAAAGGTGGTAGCACTAGACCAACAACAATGTTCTGTACATTTCAGTGTCAAAGCGAAGAATTGAGAAAGTAGAAAACAAATAATGAATTCGCCTTATTTCATTCTGAGCTGACAGCCACATGGACACGGCGAAAGAAAAAAAAATAAATCAGACGTTTTACCAAGACCACCTTTAATAGATTAGCCTTGCTTGAAATAAAATTTTGGAAATCTTAGTAGAGAGAAAATATATCGGCAACATATTTTGTGAGAAAATATATCGGCAATATATTTTTTTTTTTGTTTTTTTTTTAATTATTTATGCAGTAACTATTAATGTAAAAAATATACAGGGCACTCACTAACCCAAAAACACACACACGTATATACATACATATCAGATTTTGCTCATGTTTTCGAATCATATTAGAAAAATAGACGAAGAAATAAATGTGGTTTTCAAATAATATTACTTGTCAAAAACAAAAATACTATTCTCTGAGTTAAAACTGAAAATGTCTGAATGAAAAAAAGGTAGGCCATATATGTATATTTACATATAGGCTCGTACATATTGTGTATTGAGTATAAAGACCGCGTTTTGGGCAAAAGTTGGAGTAGCTACGGTAAAACAAATACTTTTTAAGGACCTTTTTGTTAAGCTTGGCAAACCAAACATTTTAAGGGCACTTGCCCAATATGTTTAGCTTAAAGAAACCTGCAACTCCTCATGTTTTCGTTGCAGTATAAAACTCAGCATTCTGAATCTATTTGAAGTCTGATACATACGTCAAGTTTCATCATCCATAACTACCCAGCCACACATATTTATGAATATCTTGACTGAATAACTTTCGTGCACGTGTTTGATCACTCTTAATATGTTTATCATTTCGATTGGATCCTACACTATTTTTCAATCTTTTTACATGATCGTAAGCCTTTACTTTTGCACACTTTTCGGACGTATCCTTCCGGCACACCGGCACACGGGCCTGTTTTGCAGCATCTTGAAGAAAAAGTTCAGATTTTTTGGAAATAACGACACCATTCTTAAGCTTTTGTTTTCGACGAAAATCTTTTTTTCTTCCACTACCAGGCCTTCGTTCCACCGATAAGGTTTCATTAAACTTCTTTAACCGTACTTTGCGTTATTTGAAGTACTCTGAGTTACCGTATTTTTCGGACTATTTGAAGTTTTTGCTATGACACTGTGCGAAAAAAAACCACATACTTGCCTTTTTGCGCACAATTTTCCCCGTGAGCTCACACTTAACCGAATACATTTTGAAGAATATGTAGAAGTTACAAAAAGTGATTCAAACTACCTACAGCTTCCAGCAGGTGTTCACCAATTTGGCCCGCAAGTGGTATTTTATTGGTATTAATTTGAAAAATTATTTCGCTTAATTTGAAAAGTATTTGGTTTAATTTGAAAAATATTTCGTTCAATTTCAAAAATGTTTCGTTGTCCTTGAAAAATATTTCGTTTAATTTGAAAAAGCTTTCATTTATTTAAAAATTGTTTCGTTTAGTTTGAAAAATATTTCATTTAATTTGAAAAGGCAATTATTTAATCTGGAAAATGTTTCGTTTAATATGAAAAATTGTTTGTTTCATTTAAAAAGGTTATTGAAAGTTGAAAAATATTTCGTTTAATTTGAAAAATGTTTCCTTTAATTTGAAAAAGTTTTCGTTTAATTTGAAAAAAGTTTCGTTCAATTTGAAAAATGATTCGTTTAATTCGAAAAAATGTTTCGTTTAATTTGAAACATATTTCGTTTAATTTGAAAAATTATTTCGCTTAATTTGAAAAATATTTGGTTTAATTTGAAAAATTTTTCTTTTAATTTAAAAAAAGTTTCGTTTAATTTGAAAAATTATTTCGCTTAATTTGAAAAATATTTGGTTTAATTTGAAAAATAATTAGTTTAATTTAAAAAATATTTCGTTTAATTTCAAAAAATGTTTCGTTTAATTTGAAAAATTGTTTCATTTCGAAAAAATGTTTCATTTAATTTGAAAAATATTTCGTTTCATTTGAAAAATGTTTCGTTTCATCTGAAAATTGTTCCGCTTAATTTGAAAAATGTTTCGTTTAATTTGAAAAATGGTTTCGTTTAATTTGAAAAATTATTTCGCTTAATTTGAACAATGTTTCCTTTAATTTGAAAAAGTTTTCGTTTAATTTGAATAAAGTTTCGTTCAATGTGAAAAAAGTGTTCTTCAATTTGAAAAATGATTCGCTTAATTCGAAAAAATGTTTCGTTTCATTTGAAAAATGTTTCGTTTAATTTGAAAAGCGTCGTTCAATTTGTGTCTTTTAGTTTGGCAAAATATTTCGTTTAATTTTAGAACCGTTTCGTAATTTGAAAAAGGGTTAATTTACTTCAAAAAGTTTTCGTTTAATTTAAAAAAGTTTCGTTTAATTTAAAAAGTGTTTCGTTTAATTTGAAAAATGTTTCGTTTCATTTTAAAAAGGCTTTGTTTAATTTAAGAAACTTTTCGTTGAATTTAAAAAATGTTTCGTTTAATTTGAAAAATTTCCTTAAGAAGATGCGTGCAAAATCAAAATCTATAATATATAATCCTCTATGTCACTCGGTCGGTATGCTAAATACATATATACATACATACATATTAGGACGGGTCGATTTAAAAATCGCTCATTGCTCTATGAAAATCGTATTCTAGGGAGCAAAATAAGAAACTTTGCCGAAGGAACCATACCTCTAAAACGAATTCTGATGTCCCCCAATTTGGGTCGAACTTTTGGGTAGGGGCAAATTTTGAAAAATCCCACTTTGACCCATTTAGAGTGCTCCAATCGAGTCCAAATGTATGACCGACCCCCACTAACTTTGGACGGCCGATCCACCCATGCCAGTTGCACATCCCCTGGGACTCCCCTGGGGGGTTCCCCATACAATCATTTCAAAATATCACCATTTTTGACCTTTACATGAAAAAATCAGCTAAATTTTCTTTAAAGATTTTCTTTATTTTTATTTATTTATAATAATAATATCTATTTTTTCTCTTAAGAAATTTATTTAGTCAGAACATATGTAAATGAAAAAATTAATTTAAGTGAGTTATAGAAAAGAATCTAAAAAGTTCGACCCAAATTGGGGGACATCAGAATTCGTTTTAGAGGTATGGTTCCTTCGGCAAAGTTTCTTATTTTGGTCCCTAAATATGATTTTCACAGAGCAGTGGGCGATTTTTTTGCCTCCCCACAAATCGACCCGGCCTAATACATATACTATATCTTCATGCTCAATGCACAATATGAATGAACCTAAACAAATTGTTGCCATTAACAGTACACCTACATACACCTTTTATATATCCATGTATGTATATATGTATACCTAATATACATATTTAATAGGTACACTAATCTGTAAACTGTAGCAGCTCACTAAACAATATAAAACCTAATTATAAGCAAATGCAAATGTACCGATAGGTTAGGTTAGGTCAGGTTACGGTGGTTGCCACTCTTCATGAGAATGTAGAATGACCCACTTACGCCGTACCGTTGTACCGTTACGCATGTGCGATTTAATGCACCCACTGACGTTTCTAATAAATTTACATACATACATAACTACTATGCAATCATATATCGTAAATATTACATTAAAAATATATACATACTACATACAAATACATATATATACATATATATATAGTTATGTACTTACAAATAAATTGCATACATACATACAAATAAACTAAATGAAATAGTTATACAATTACAAATACAACAAACAATTACTTAATGCATCTGAAAGCCAAAAACCCTATACAAATACAAAAACAAAAGAAGTAATGATAATAAATTATACATAAATATACATAAATACATATATACATATATATATATATATATATATACATTTATTGTAATGAAACAACAACAGAATACACACATAGCGCATTCTTAAACGACAGTTACTACCTACACACTTACACACATACATACATATGTGATTGCATCTGCAATTAACCTATCAGAAATAATTCAAGAATTTTAATAAATTTATGCATATGCAGTTGCATACATCCGCATGCATGCACATGCACATACATATGTGTGCTTATGAAGTATGTATGTACATATGACAAAAGACATTTTTATGGAATGTTCGATATAAATTTTATGCGTGCACACAGGTGTATGTATCATATGTACATATTTACATATGTGCGTATGTGCATACATATGTATACATGCATAAATAACTGCACGCACTGCAGCTTTTTGTGGCATTACATATGTATGTATTCAGATAGTTCTTGGATGTATTATTTTATCGAATGGATGCAGCACCAACATGAAGACACTGACCACTAAAATACCTATACATACATACAAGCAAACTTTATAAGCTCGAAAGCTAAAAGGAAATTTGAAAACTACAACTTAAAATAAGAAAACTTCTACACGTGTAAATTTATTTTTCTATGCAACACTGCTACACCCAAGTTATCCATACATATTGAAGTAAATACATATGTAAAGTTGTAAATGCGGCTGAATTCGCTATTCCTTCAAAGACTACGAAATACTCAATATCATTTTTATGTTTGACAAGCGGCAACGACGCGCAAGTGTAGTTCGCCACATTTATAAATAATCCACAAGCTATAAATATTTTTTTCTAAAATTTAAGTAAATCAATATTGAATTAAGATAGTCGCAGGTCAAGTGCAGCTTGTAGTTGAGTTGAATGTCAATATTTTTTGTAAATACTTAGTCAATAAAAAAAAATTAAGAAAAAGAATAAAAAACTACATTGAATATAACAGTTTGTAATACTTATTTGCTGAATCAACTATTTAAATAAACATTAAAAATTACACTTAAACTCTTAAATTAAAAATCAATTAATATTTCAACATAATACAATAAAACAACAAAAAATATATATCGTTATGCTGTTTGAAGCTTGAACTCAAAAATTTATAAAAAACTATTTTTTCACAATTTTACCGCATATGCCTGCGCATATGTTTTAATTTTTAGTAATTAAAATGTAGTTGAAAAAGTGCAGTTTTATAGTATTTAAGTTATATTTAAAAAAAATAAAATTTAAAAAAATGAAGGTAAACAATTGAATTGAGATTTACAAAGCTTTAATTGTTAAATATGAATGAAACCCAAAACAGAAATTAATTATATATAATGAATTGATTCTTCTTGAAGAAAAACAATAAATTAATTGAAGTAACAGTAAATATTTAACGATTTAATTTGCGCTAACTTAAGCAAAATTAGTTGATAAGCCAAACAGTAAACATCGAAATAAAACCAAAAAAACATTGTATTTATGAATAAAAGCACCCGTATTATATACATACATACATATATACTTACAGCATAGTTTGATTAAAAAATTATAATTCTTAGATGAGTGCTTTTTCCCAGCATTCCACGGAATAGCAGGGGTATTAGAATATTTCATGGCAAGCAGCTATTAAAATGTAAATTCGCCATTGTATACACGCGTAAAGGAAAATGAAATAGAAAATGTAACAAATCAATATTAATATTAAAATAAAAAATTAGTCAAGTAATCAAGCTCAGCTTCAATTTGCTTAAATTTATAATAAAAAGCATGAAAAAAAGAATAAGATTAAAAATTTATAAAAAAAAACACAATTTCGCAATTTTTTTATATAATACATAAGTATATTTACTATTTGAGGTCAAAGATATTGATCAGTTTTGTTTATCTTCAGATGAGTTCATAAAAAGCTTAAGTTCATTAAAATTTCACACTGCGCGAAAATCAAAAAGTCGGATCCAAATTTAATATTTGAAGTGATTATATTTAAGCAAAGCCGCACTGTATTTTATTCTTCAATGTACATATACATATTTTATTTTATTTTATTTAAAATCCGCTAAATATCAGTTAAATTTCAAAACATGTTTTTTTTCATACGACACGACAATTTTCAACTTTTCCGTTTTAACTAAACGTGCGCGAAAATCAAAAAATCGGATGGAAATTTAAGGTTAGGTTGCGCCACCGCATACGCCATCTTAAAAATCTGTTTAAAATCACAAACTTTTTAAGCATTCTAGCAGTGAGTTCGTGAGCCTGATATCTGCTTATTATTTAGTACAAACATTAGCTGAAACTTTGCTCTAAAAACTGGTTATTACTCCGGATTATTACTATTCCCCTCTAATGGCGCTGGTCACTTTCAGACCAAAATTTTCAGTGCAAATTTTACTCTGATTTCCAATTAAACTAAATTTAAACGCTCATGTTTGCTGGTGAACTTCCCCTTAGTTAAACTAGCACTGAAAACGCGGCGATTAGCGACATGAATCACAACTGTAAATAAAGTTGGCAGTTGAAATCACAATCAAATAACCTATTTCCTCAAAAGCCCGGACTGGGTTCAGTAATTAGAAAGTAAGCGAAACAACTTCTTTCGACGAGCGTAAAATGCCGTGAAATACGGGAATGGAAAAAACCAAATTTCATATCCGGAATTTAAGAAACAGCTGATTCATCCATTTTTGCTGTGTTTATTTGACAAGTGAAAATTTAAAAGGCGCTATCTAATTCAACACGTAGTTTAATTTCTTCAATATTAAATATTTAATTTATAATAAAAATGGAGAAAGTTTTTTAAACAAATTATTCGCCGAACTCCTTTAGCCGTGTTCCAAATAGTTTATAGTACATGAGATTAATGAAGGGAAAAATTATTTGATATGCGTAGCTTTACAGACCGAAATTACAGGCAGAGTATAGCTTTATATTAAATAAGAAAATATACTTACATTTTCGAAATTTGATCGAAATTTATAATTTTTTCAATTTTCATTAAAGTTTACTTCCTACTCTTATGTATAGGATTGTTCATGAAGCAAATAGTTTGCAAGAATTGTTACAAATTATCACGTTTTTGTGTTCATGTCCCAAAAATCTTGCAAAGTAGGGGAAGGTGGGCAAGAGCAAAATGACATTCCATTTTGAGGAGAAGTTCCCAGTATTTACTGCATACATTTTTACTTGTAAAAATTTGCAAGTAAGAAAAACAGCTGATCGCAAAGTAAAATCAAATTGGAATTAAAATTTGCGAATTGCAATTCCTAATGGAATGTTCTTCATCTGACAGCGATGTGATGAAATGGAACAAGTTATTGTGGACCAAATGAAATCATGTGATTCCGAAGCTCGTTATTTTGCATTTTATTTGCTTTATTTTTTTATTTTTATTTAATACAAGGTGGTAGCTCAAGTGGAAACATTTTTAATTTTTAACATTTTTCCTACCAATAATTTAATCAGCTGTTCGTAAAACTTGCAAAATGATACTGGTTTTGCGTTCATGTATTTTTTTGATATTTTTCTCTTTGAGAATGAATTCTCTCAAATTAAGTTATTGGCAAGTTACTGGAAAATTTTTACATGAATATATAAGGTCTATAAATATAGTACTAAATATACATATATGTAGCTGATATGTGGTTTTACGCGCTACCCATTTTTAACGGGAGAAAAAGTCTAAGTTTGTCTAGCATAAAGCAGAGGCCACTTTCGGTTCAATACTTTCTGATTTTCTGAGCATGGGAATGATTTCAACTACTATTACTACTACTACTACTTCTGCTGCTTTAGGATCACAAAGCTCCTTTTTAATAAACTTACATATCTGTATTATACATCTTCACCCCTTAATACCAATTGGTTATTAATATTATTAATTTTTTTAGCAATTAAAAAAATATTTAGCAATCGTTTCATACTTATTTGTGGCTCCGAAAATTAATATTGGTTCAGACAACAATCACTAGTCTCGATAGTCTCTAATAAGGTTTATTAACGGCAAGTGACTGTTGCATTCACCACAAATGTATAAAGAATTTTGTTAGATTCTCACCACATCGGGTTCGGCACATCACAGTGATTTTTGTTTTGATCGATTAAAAATGCTTATTTTAGCGATTTTAAATTGTGTAGGTCAGTGAACGCTTCACAGACATACTTTTCCGATCAGAGCAGATATTGAGCCCAACTCAGACTGAAGAAAAGTTTTAGCCGAACTCTACTCCGGCAATGAATAAAACCACTTTGAGACACTATCCGACCTTAAACATTGTACTTCCGGGCGGAAATGACGCTGATGGCTATGCGTCTGTGCTTTAATAAATTATTTATCAAATGACCTCCTCGTGCCGTAAGAGAGCATTGTAGTAACAACAAAAAACTCCACTCTACATCTACAACAAGAACCTTAAACCATACCACCCTATGTCTTACTCATGGTGCTAAAACAAGCAATCTAACACTCAGGCTAGGCAATGGCACACCTCCAAGTATACTCCTGCAATAAAAATGAAAAAACTTCCCACAAAATCTGTCATGCGGAGGCGGTAAAGTATAGGTCGCTCTATTGGCGGAACAAGCCAAACTTGCAGCTTAAACACTTTCCAAAGATTCATGCGCCAATCTATTTGTCTTGAATATAAACAGCAGTAGGAAGTCTTTCATAAGCAGCATTAGTGAACTTCACAATCTCTGTTTGTCAGGAAAAAGCATAACAACGCGTCCGCCGTAGCCGAATTGGTTGGTGCACAAGTTCGAAATGCTGTGCATGAAACACAAATTGATAGAAAGTTTTTTCTAATGGCAGTCGCTCTTCTGCAGACAATGGCAAACCTTCGAGTGTATTTCTGCCCTGAAAAAGCTACTCATAAAAAACCACGAGCCATTCAAAAGCCGGCATAAAATTGTAGGCTGTTCCATTTTGGCAAACATTAAGACGCTTACCTCAAATAGGAGGCGCTCACTCAAACATCCACCAAAAGGGTTCAAGCAACAATTATATGTGTAAAGAAACCATCTGCCGCTTAAAGCTGAAGGATTTTCTAGCGCCAAAATAAAATATTTCCATGTACGTTAGATGAGGCGCTCCATATTTATTTTGCTATTTATTTATTTTGTTATTTAACTAGTTTATTTATTATTTAGTTATTTTCTTTATTATTTAGTTATTTTCTTTTTAATTTTTATTGTAATTACATTGTTAAATCAATATTTGGTAAGTGTTAGAATGAGTTCTTAGAGCGAATTAGTTTCTTAAAGCTTAAAATATAATTTTAGTAAAATGAGCTACATTTTGGCTCGGAGTATATGTATGTTTAAGTACATATGTACATATTCCTATAGAAAAAAAATGTCAACAAAAAACATATTTTATTAATTTATTTTTGTTTTTATTTTTATTTTTTTTGTTTTTATTTTCCTTGTTGTAAGTCGCTCATAATATCCATTAAGTTTTCTTAATTTTTCTGTTAAACAGCATTTTTCTTGTTATTAGCTTTTAGAGTAAAGAGAAAAGGTATTTAGGCATTTCGTATTTTCGCAAAAAATATAAATAAATAACAGTAAAAAGTAGTATTTAAAAAAAAAGCCGGTAATCGTGATGTATTGAAATTTGTTTCCGGCAAGCATTCATAAAGTGGATATGAATCAAATTTGGTGGAACCAAGAGTTCGCCGAAGATCACATCACAATAAGTTATTTAAAAGTACAACGAATAAATAGAATATTTATTTATAATTCTAAATTGCGAAAATTATACATAGGTACATGCATACATATATAAATATACATTGATTATAAAACCGTATGTCGATTTTTCGTAATAGTCTGGGAAAGTAGGCAAACACAATAAGAAACATGCATTGGAAATGAATTGTAGCGCAAGATTTCAACATTCTTATACTTTTTTCGGAAATTTTAATTTATGATCGGAACAAGCGCAATACGGAATACGGAAATAATATTTAATTTGTGCTTTTGCGTATTTGCTGATGGCATTTTTTATATATTTTAAGTCATAATTATTGTAATAACATCATTGGTTGCAAATAAATATGTAAAAATAACTTGTACGATTTAGCATATTTAGAAATAATACCAGCACACTCACATAATAAGTATACATATATATATATATTTTTTTTTTCTAAAGCTGCTGTATACATATTAGGAAGCGTAGCGCATAATTCGCAATATACATTTTTGAAATAAATGAATTTAAGTATGCGAACAACTGAATAGACAAAACTTATACGAAACAAATATATAACAGAACTTATATAACATTGTATGTATGTAAGTATGCATTTGTTGCAGATGCATGGAATAATTATAGGCGAATGGTATGTATTGTACTTGCTGCAGATTTACACCTATACATAAACTACACATAAATAGTAGACATAATTAAACACAAATACAAATACACAAAGCATGAGTATATATAAAATATTGTGACAAACAAATTTAAAGATAATACTTGAATAAAAATCTAATAATCGAAATAAAATTTTAGGTTTTTTTTCATTATAAAGTTGGTGTGGCGAACTGTTGATTTTGTAGCAAAACGATTTTCTAAAATAAATTCAGCTTTATTTGCGCATTTGTGCTGCAATATTTTTTCATACCAGCTTAAACACAATTTTAAAATCCTTCAATAATGCCAAGGTATAACATTATTTAGAAATATTAGTTACAATATATGATCGGAAATAAAAAGCAAACTTTTAACAGTAGCACAATTCACCAAATATCACATTTTCTCATACTGTAATTGGCTACATGACAGCAACTTACAATATCTTACTTTGTGTGCTTAATTAAAATTAATTCGATATGGAGGTATAGCGTACAAGGCTTATAAATGTATAACTTTCACATGATAAGCGTTTCTTTTTTCTCCTCGTAAAACAGTGCCTCTATGGAATAACAACGAATTTCATATAAGTAAAAAATATAAATTATTAGCACAAACATAACTAAAAAGCACAGCATTACAATTGTTACGCTTCTTCCACCAATACATCCTCCACTTGAACCTCTTTACACTTATCGTTATCAGCAGACACATCGTGCTGCTTATCGTGCTCATTATTGTTATCCAGCGTAGCTACTTGCTGCTGTGGCGAATTTTGTTTTGACTTCTCTGGTACAACTGGCGAGGAAGATTCTGATCCTGTATCTGCACTGCTGGTATTTTCTAGTGAATTTAATATCTCTTGTACCCCAGAAGCCAAGTCTGGCGGTTGCGTCAAGGCCGCCGTGGCAGTTGTATTGCTGATCGTAATTTGATTCGACGTCGCGCCGCCGCTAATGGCATTCAAAAGCATTCTTAAGTTTTCACCCGAAATACGATCTTCATGATGTGCCGTACCTGAGCTCGAAGGGAGGCCACTATATTGCGGTGCATGTGACCCTATTGCACCTGGCTGCCTTAAGCCTGCCCAAGCGCGTGGACTGAGTATGTACTTGAAAGTCAGTTTTAGAATATACGCAATAAGAAACATCAAAAGCACAGCGGCTAGGTAGTTAAAGGGGAAGCTTAAATTCTCTGCAATTATATGGAATTGCTTTTAAATTTTGCGAGTTTTGAAAATGTAGGAAAATACCTCGTAGCATTTCCATTGTTTCGGCACTTTTATCTATAAGAAATCCCAACTGCTTTAGGAACAAGTCATTTGCATACATTATGAACACATGGTCGGGTCGACAGAAGTTTAAATTCAGTTGACTTGCTTTTCTAAAAAATAAAAGTAAAAGTTACGTTTTTAAGTACAAATAAACAATTCAAGGCTTGTAGCGAATGCGAACTTTATATATTCCTTTTTCTCTTGTTTTCTGCTTTTCTCGCTAGAAGTAAAAAAGTTGATAATCGGACTGTACCATCTAGGCTCCGACGGCATTAGCGGTTCGTGACGTGCAAGCATTTCCAATAAGTGTTCAGCTTCCAACTTCTGCAAATATGATGCAGGAATGATAGTTATGGAACTGCACATTAATGTGCATAGATCTTCGAATTTCTAGTACTCACCCTATTGCATTCCAAATATGTATGGAAATAACCAAAACAAACCACAGCGCCGATAATCATTGTAATAATGCCGATATGATATTTCCGATGACAGTACCAACCAAACAGTACCGCACTAGCTGCCCCCAACAAAAATTGAACCTTAAGAGAGGAGCAAGAATGGATTAGTTTATAAAGATGTAAACCAGAGATAATTAAAAAAAAATAGCTTTAGAATTTTATGATTTAGCACATTTTTAATATACACCCAACTCTTTTTTTTACACGGTAAATACATACAGGGTTTGATTGAAAAGTAATGAGCCTTATTTTTTTAAGCAGTTTTATTAAACCTTTTGGCTTATACAACTAATATTCTTCAAAATAGGACCCTTGAGCGTCAATACACCGCTGGTAGCGGTCCTTCCACTGCAGGAAACATTTTTTAAACTCATCCGCCGGAATCGCGTTAAATTCCACTGTCACAGTTCAGCTTTCTTTTCAGGCGCGGGAACAAGAAGAAGTCCGGAGGGGACAGGTCTGGGCTGTAGGGAGGGTGGGGGCCAATGCAGAGGTGCAGAGGAAGGAGGTGTGCTGGCACAATTACGTTCTGGATATTGTAGCAGGTTAAACTCCTACTTATCCAGAATCGACCCCGACATACCAAACATATAGTATGTCCGGCATGTGAAGGCACCCCGCACGACACTAACCACCTTTTCACATGCCCCCTAAAACCGACTCATCTAACACTCCTCTCCCTCTGGACCCATCCCGTCGAAACAGCATGTTTCCTGGACCTACCCCTAGATGAGCTAGACGAAGACGACAGGTGATAAATAAATGCTATTTTTTAATATAAATTATTGGATGTTCATTTCATTATAAAGAGTAAGGTATGCCGTTAATAGTGGAAAATAACATTAGGCAAATGACCACCTCGACCACTCTTACAGGACTATATCCTTTTCATGAAATTTTCCATAACCGAATTGCAAACTGGCTGCCCTATGCCCTCGATAGCCTCACGAATTCCATCTTTGAGTCCTTGAATCGACCCTGGGCTGTTGGCGTAGACCTTCTCTTTCATGTGGCCCTACAGAAAAAAGTCACAAGGTGTTAAATCAGAAGATCTCGGTGGCCAATTGTGATCACCATTTCGAGAGATAACACGGTTCGGAAACTTTTCCCGCACGTAGCGCCGTCTTTGTGAAAATAAACGTTGTCCAGATCAATACCATCTAATTCCGGCCATAAAAAATCGTTAATCATCTCTCCTATTATTGGAAAACCCTTTATTTTCCCAAAAAACCGTCCAAAAGAAGTAATAATGAAATTCATATTACATGAAACAAAAACAATTCATTTTTATTATAACAAAAATTAAAATTAGTGTTCAGTGAAAATTCAATCCATAAAAACAAAACCAAGCCTCATTTATTAAAGGTGGTGTTACTAGACCAACAACAATGTTTTGTACGTTTGATTGTCACGGCAAAGTATTGGAAAAGTAGAAAACAAAAAATGAATTCGCCTTGTTTTATTCTGTGCTGACAGTTACGAAAAAAACCAATCAGCTGATTCACCAACACCACCTTTAATAGATTCGCCTTGTACAAAACATAAAAATTCAAATTGAAATTAGGAATAAAAATCAATTTTGCAACTATTCATCGCTACTTGATAACAAGCGTACACGTTCATTATGGACTGTTCCAGAAATGCTATCATCAGTAGATATGTCAGATATGTCTAGCACAACTGTCGGGTCTGATTCAAATGAAGAATTTTTTTCGTTATTAACGACCTTTGCTTGATTGATTTGTTGTTCTAAAGTTTGTTATTAGCGGCTGTTTTTTTGGTTTCTGAAGTTGCTTAAATAATTCTTGATATCCAGCCGCACAAAATTTAAGATTATGTTAAAATTTTAATGCACGCTCCATGTCAGGATCATGAGTAAGAAAATGTTGTTTCATACTTGAAATGCAAATTCGAAGCCCTCGCGAATTAAATCAGCCGTTAATAGCTGAACCTCACCTTCATTTTCATCATTATCGGCTCTTTATTATCACTGTCATACATTCGATCAAACCGTCCTCACCCCAAGGATTTCTTTCTCGGATTAATTCATCGATGTCAGCCGTTTACATGTTGCTGAAACCTTCGCCACCAATTGCATTTGATAGATTTATAATTGAGAAAACACACGGCTAATTTTGGTACTACGAAACTTCCACTTTTGACGCATGCAGGCAAAATTTTTTCCCCACAAGCATTTAAGGTCGATTGGCGCTACTGTTTGATGACAAAAGAAGCATGGGTAACACAAACCATGATGGTAAGCTTTCCCCATGTTCCAATAACATTCAAATTTCTTTCTTCTACTGAATCTAAAATATATTTGAACGTTTGCTTCAGTGGCTGAATCCGCGAGGTGGTGTTAGGCGGAAAAAATAGCAATTGAATATTTCTATTCCAGCACTGGGTGGCTGGGCGCATTATCAACGAGCAAACGTATCTTGAATTCCACACCTTTTTGTTCCATATATTCAAACAAAGCAGTTGTTGAATCAATTTGTAAGCAGATCTCCCGTCATCCATGCCATTTTATTCGCCATCAAATGAACCGGAAGGTGTTTAATGTTCTTACCTCTAAAAGCTCGTGGCATAAGGGAATTTTTGATTAAGAAGGACTTTAACATTTCCTAATTTCAGATGCGCTACTGCAAAACAAAAACGTCACCCGATCTTGGGCCGCTTTAAAACCACCAGCTGATTTTTGCTATGTACGTATGAACAATACCGTTTCGTCGGCATTAAATATTTGATCTGGAGTATAACCGCCCTGTTCAATTATTTATCTTAGTTTATCCGGAAAACTTTTTGCAGCATTTTCGTCTGCTGATGCTACTTCTCCTTTTATTTTTACATTGTGAAATGCGTGTCGTTTTAGAAAACCTATCAGCCATCATTCACTTGCATAAAATACCTGTTTCTTCGTTGCCTGAAGGCTTGTTGATGGTTCAAAATTCTGAAGTTGGTTGTATGTTTTAAGTGCTTTCTCTTTTATAGTTTTCCCATCATTATTCCAACATCAACCCTAAACGTTCAAAACCTGCCTATCCAACATCGGTACCCACCAACCACATTACCCTATACACACGACTCCGTATTGGGCACACCATAATCACCAGCGTACACCTATTACAGGGTAATACATCCAACACCTGCCCCTTCTGCCAAGCAACAGTCAGTGTACATCACCTACTGGTATCCTGTCCAGAACTTGTTTCTCAAAGGCATCACCACTTCAGCAACACAGATCCTCTTCTACTTCTAAAAGAAGCCACTGAAGAAAACATCAAAAATATTTACAAATTTCTGAAGGACACCGACCTACTCCGTCGTATCTGATTCAACATATAGTACATCACCAGACAGCCGAAAGCCTCTGCTGCCAGCGCTGCGTTTGCTTAGTTTACTTTTCATTTTATTATCATGTAAGCTTTAAAAAATAAAAATAAAAATTTTCCCATCAATAGGTATTTTTTTTGTTTTTTGCAAATCTTCCATCCACAAACACCAAAAAATTTGCGTAAAAATATGTATTAATTCTTATTGGTGAACCGCGTTAATTCATAATCGTGCAAAAAAATACCGTGTAAAAAAAAAGAGTTGGGTGTATAATACATACACAATTAGACTACATTGCTTAAAAGGAATTAAGTACCAAAATAGGCAGTTACGGATTTGGTAGATATGTACATATTATATGTATCTAACTAACACATATTTACTCAACGACCTCGCATTCGTTCGTCAAAAAATGTAATTGTAATGTGTAATCAATCTCGCTTACCTCGGACGCTTTCAACAGTTGCGCCAAATAGTTGACGATATCCCAACTAGTTCCTTTCCTCCTACTGCTTTTGTCATCGTCATAGAGCATATATATATCGTCTTTGGTGGCCGTTCTTGCTCGGGTTAGGATTTCTGATAAAACATTATCCAAGTCGCGTGGATCATCTAAGCTTTTCAATTGTTCTAATTGAGCGGGCAGAGCGGTGAGCACAAGAGCACGGATGTATTTACCACTCACTTCATCGTGCTAAGCAACAGACAAAGTAGCATAAAAGAAAACAAAATTCGTTCAATAACAAAAACACTGCGCAAAAATGCCGGCAAAGAAGGGCTATGATGTCATCAGCTATAGCCCACGCTTGTAATGCCATGCCAAATATTTGTTTATTGACCCACCTTGAAGAAGTCATTATTGAATAAGTACGCAATGAGCCTCTTGTAATACATCAATGCGATGGCATCTCCACTTTGGCTGCTGCCAATATTCATCTCGCACTTCGAATCTGACGTGGATTCTGCATTCTGTAAACTGTTTTTATAAGGCTGATCATTTTGGTGTTGTTCACGTCCCCAAATGTTCGGTTCAACCCAGCTGTCTTCTTCGTGTGTGCCGAGCACAACTTTTCGATTGGAACCGATGAGGAACAATATAGCAAAAAGGCACCAGGTGTGGTACTCCATATTTCCAAATCATTAAGTTTCCCAGAGTAGAAATCGTTTCACGCGCACAACTTCACCAACCTCGCAAATTGATTGTTTTGCAAAACAGACTACATAGCATAGATCATCTATGACAGACTATTCGACACCAAGGCGAATTCGTAGTAGATTCGCCTTCTTCGATACGAAGAGCAGTTAAACAGTTGCAAAAATTGGCAGCACTAAACTGAGAACAATTTTCGCTGAGTGTTTTGTTACGAACTTGGCAGCACTTACACTGGTAGTCGCAATTTTCGACATAAACATTTTGTTTACATTTTGCCATCACGTTTTCGCTATTTTCGTTTTTATTTTCACAACAATGGAAGTTGATGAAAATAAATTGGGAAAACTGACTGAGGAATCTTTAAAGCGTAAAGAACGTATACGCCAGTTGCGTGAGAAAGCGCAAAATTCGGAGAAAGGTTCAAACAGTGAAGGAGAGGAGAAGCTGCCGAGGTATGAATTTGGCTTATTGAAAATTTTTAACCATTAGTGAAACTTAAATGGATTTCTTTATAACCATCATATCCTCCACGTAGGCCTATTTTCCGCAGTTATAAACCACAAAACGAGAATACCGAAGGCGAAGTATTAGAACAGGAACCATCCGGCGATATTGAGAAAGCCGTGGAAGGGCAACTCGAACTATTACAGCAGCCAATGATTATTGATGAAATTGATATAGCGAATTTGGCACCTCGAAAACCAGATTGGGACTTAAAACGGGATGTCTCAAAAAAGTTAGAGCGACTGGAAAGACGCACACAAAAAGCAATCGCAGAGTTAATACGAGAACGACTGAAGACAAACCAATCTGATCAAGAAATCTTCCAAGTCGTAAATGTTGGTACGGCGCATGCGGGTGAGCCAGTGGCAGGCGATGATGATTAGTTAGTTTCCACAACAATCGGCTCTATGTCACCGGAACGACCCACATTTATATCGGGCCAACAAGGACTGTGACTCCTGCAGTATTCCCCGTACATATATTGGGAACGTTTATGCCGCTACAACAACAACATTAGTTAGTAACAATATTTTTCACAGAATACCATGTAAGGTTATGTTTATTATATTTGGTTATAACAAAGATTGTACAAAATGACGGTGGGTTTTAATTAGAAACACAGTAACAGTAGACGTTCATTTGTAACGAACAGCAGACAGTGGTGTATTGGACATGTGTGGCGAAACATTCTCCTTGCCAGTGGACTTCAATTTATCGCGCAAGGCATTTATTTCTAAAATACATGGATATGTTATTGTATAGAAAAATTGGTAAAAATTGTTGGCTTACGTTCGCTGTATTTCTGTTCTAGCGTGTTGGCAAATTTACGCATGGAGTCGAGTTGTTGTGGTATTTCTTCACGTAAAGTTTCAATAGTTTTTCGAGCTTGCGACAATTCTTTTTCCCGCAATTGCAACAGGGCATCTTTATCTTCAATTGCTTTCTCCTGTTGCAGTGCAACCTCCGTACGCCAGTGAATTGTCTTTTTAAGTTTTATTAGCTCTTGTGTTTGTTTTAAGATTATTTCATTAGCTTTGGAGATCTCTTCCGCAGCCATCTCCAGTGCTTTTCGTTTTGTTTGTGAGATTTTTTTCTCCGCTTCTAGTTCGGCGACAACATCAGCCTACCGAAAAAAATTCTTATATATTAACAATGGTCAATTTGTGCAATAAACTTTTACCTTAGCTTTGTCGTATTTTTTAAATTTTTCTTGCAGCTCCGAGATATGATTCCTCGCGTCGGCCAAATGCATTTCATTTTTGCGTTCCGTATTTTTCATGGAGGATATTTCAGCGTGTAGGCGTTCGATTTGATCTTTCAATGTCGAGTTCTGTGATCTGGCACTAACCAATTCTTCATTAATCATATCGCTGTGCTTTTGTTCCTTACTTAAAAGAAAATATCGTAACTTGTACAACGTGGAATTTCAGTACTACACTCGCTAGCCAATGTTTAATTACTTACATTTTCTCAGTTTGCAGATTGTTTTTCTCAGCTATTAGCTTATCCATTTGCAATTGCAATGCCGTAATTGTTTTTTGGCTACGCTCATTATCGAGGTGTCTCTGCTCGGAAGCTTTACGCAAACTCTCTTGCAAATGTTGCAACTCTTCTGAGTGCCGTTGGTTCAAGTTTCTTGTGTTATCCGCTAGATTTTCTCTTAGTTTCCCATTTTCCGCATTCAACTGTTCAATGGTATGTAGATGCATATCTACTTCCTGCTGTAGTGACTGTATTTGATGTTCTTGAGATTGATTCCTGGTCTACAAAAAAAAGAAAATTATTAAATCTCATTTGTGCAAGAGTATATATTTTAGGCACTCACTTGTATTGCATCAAGCCGGCTGCTCATATAGAATATTACCACATTCAGTGGCGCGATGCGACTGGGCAGACATAAATGAATTAAATTTTTAAAACTGCGCATTTCTACAAACTGCAATTGATAGTCCATTGATTCATCTGTAGTATTGCTCTGTTTTTGCACCAGCGCTAATTCAAGCTTCCCTGTCCGGCAATCGTGCAGCATACGCACCAAATTCTCAATGAATCCAGAGAAAGTGACATGCAGCGACTGATCGTGTTTTAGTTCATTAAAAGAACCGGCATCCAATGTAGTAATGTACACACGGCGCTGATCCCCCTTTTCCGTCAACCGCAGTTGCTGAAATTTAGATACGTTTACTTATGGAACAATGATTTCATTTTTGGTTTTCCTACAAGCAACCCTTTAAACACAATTTTCTCTGCACACAAAATACACGGCTTCTTCATGCGGTCACCATTCAAACGAAAGTTAACCATAAGTTCCACCGCTGGCAAAATACTTTCAGTATTTTTATTATGATTAAAATTGCTGAAGTAATCTTCCTCTGGCGTTGCGTACATTTTTTCCAAGGATTGTTTATAAGTTGTTTGTTTACTTTTTGCTTTCTTTTTCATTACATCCTACAGTAGTCTTCAATTACTTCTTCGAAGTTAATATTGCCACAGGATCAGAGATATAATTGAATTTTTGCATTCAATTACCTTCAAAATGTAATTTTTGCACTTTCGAAAACTATGAATATCTTATAGACTGGCAGCACTCGCATTTCCTTACATAGTTGCAATCAGTCAGTTATGACCTGTTTCTACCCGATATTTTTTCAGTACGGGTATCAGAGACCGTTAATGGATTTAACAAAACCTTGAGTGTATTTCTGATTCACAGTTTTCATAAACTCGTCCAAAGAAATTAATCAAAGCTTTGCGCAAAAGTGATGGAATACAAGATTGCGCAGGTTGAGGGAAAATCTGTTTAATTTTACTTTTTCTGCCAATTGAAATTTGGTGTGGGAGCAAACTACAAAATTGCAACAACAATGCAAAGTAAGGTTAGGTTGATATAAACTATGCTAGAAAGCACAAAATTAGAAATAAAATATTTTTGTTAAAAAGAGTACTTTAATAATAGTCAAATATTTTATAATTATTGTGTGGTTTCATACAAATGTTGCTAGTATTTGTCTCCTCTGTTTTTATAAAATCCTCTCGCAAATCCAGGATTTCTTTGCATCATGTTTAAAAGTAACTCTATTTAATTCTTGTTCTCTTTGCCCTAAAAACAGATTTTTAGGATTTTATACTATTGAAAAGGTTAAATTTTTACATTTTTGTGTACTGGTCCTTCATTCTTGGCTGCAGGAAAATTCATTTGAAAATATCGTCACAAACCTTTTTATTTACATTTGTGGTACATTCTTTTTTCCTAAACTCCAATATCCATTTTTCGAATGCGTTTGTGGCAAGAGAAAAAGGAAAATAGATTTTTCATAACCCCACGAAAGGGAATAGAGAATAATCCCTCAAGGAGAAATAGGTTGCTTGAGAGTGAACTAAATAGCGTGTTTTTATGCGTTATCCAGCTTAGCATCAATGATGATGTTGTCGGCTTATACCTATAAAAGTTCTGTTTCAGTAGTACGATGAAGAAGAAACAAACGATTTGTTACATTCCCCAACAAGAATTGTTGTTGAAAAGGCATTCGGAACACTTAAAACAAAATTCAGACCATACCTAGAAACCTACTTAATTTCAAGGAAAATACAGACTTACAATAAACCGTTAAAATCATTATGTGCCGCTCCATTCTACACAACATTTGTCATTTGGAACATTACAACATGACATTAAAAAAAACATACATATTTTAACTGAAAATCGGTGTTTTTCAGGAGCTTACCAAATCATGTTATACATTTTTTTATTCTTTTTCTTATTAATTACCGTTTTGTTATCAATGTGCAGTAATAGTTCATTCCTAACAGCGTATCATCAACATTTGTTGCGAAAAAGCCTCATTCAGTAAGAAATTTATGTCCGAAAGAAGAACTTTCCTAAATTATTTATATAATTTTATGTTTATGTATGAATTTACTTGTCAGTGCTACCCATCACAAAGGCTGTGCTGCCAAACGAACAGAACGGATTATAATTTGAACCAGATCTCTTTCACGATCACATCTTTATTGCATTTACAAGCAAAATTTTTGTCCGTATCTCGGTCATTGGCTATTGGAATACAGCTTAAGTGTCATTGAGACTGATGGCAACGCTGTGATCATTCTAACTATGTGGCACTATTTTCAATTCTTTCTTTCTCTATTTTCACGACTTTCGAGCGGCATTTTTTGTTAATTGTTCATAGTGAAAATTTTTAAGCGTATATACAAGTGAAAAACACTACGATTACTAATAAAATACGCCGAAAACCCAAGTCAAGAATCTAAATAATAATTTATCACCCCCACCGAAATGGCGGTAAGTGTTCATACCAAAGAATTTGCAAAGCTTTACGCAATGCTGAAAATTTATTTTGTATCCGTTATACATGGCAAAATTTTTATGAGATCATGGCATTTTTAGACTACCAAAATATTTGTGGGTAGCTTACCGCCTGGCACAAAACCAGAAGAGCTACGGCACCTTTTCGAAGATTACGGTGTAGTTGTGGAGTGCGATGTTATGAATCGATGTGGCTTTGTGCATATGGAGACAAAAGAAATGGCTAACACTGCAATTTTGGCACTAAATGCGTCCGAATTCAAGGGACAAGTGATTGTAGTGGAACTGGGTCGGCCCAAGGAAAAGAAACCAGGTGCTGGAAGTGGTGCGGACAATATGTCGTCAAGAGGTGGTGGACGCGGTGGTGCAGCACGTGGTGGCGGTATGGGTTCAATAATTGGAATCTATCTGCAGCTAACTTGATTACATTCTTTCAGGTGGAAGAGTCGGAAGTGCTGGAAACCGTGGTAGTGGTCCGGGTGGGAGAGATGGTGGCATGATGAGATCTGGCGGAGGTAGGCCTAATTTCGGCAATGCTTCTGGTGGCGGTGGCCCAAAAAATAAATTCGGCCAAGGTGGCGGACCTATGCGCAATGAGCAATTCAAGCAACAACGTAACATGCCTTATCCAAGAAGAAATGTCCAAGACAGTTTTGGCGGTGCGCCTGGCGGAGGAAGCGGACAATTTGGAGGCAATCAAAGAGGCAATTTTAATAGTGGCGGTGGTGGTGGACCGAGAGGTTTTGGTCGCAGTGGTGGTGATGGGGGACAACAAAATTTTCCTAACTGGGAAGGCCAACCGGTTGAGGGTAACGGACATTTTGGCGCTATGAACAATTTTAATGACAACGATAGCTTCGGTAATAATTTTGGTGGCAATATGGCGCGTAATATGAATACTGGCTTTGGAGCTAATAAAGGAGCTGGAGGTCAGGATCGACGAGGCTTTGCGCTGTCAACTGGTGGACGTGGTGGTGGCCAACGCTTCGGTGGTGGTAACTTAGGCGGCGCCTTCGGTGGAGGTGGCATGCAAAACAATGCTGGACCACAAAACCATGTTGACAGTCTTTTCAGCAGAAGAAACAATAATAATGAGGCAAATATGTAAGTACTCAAGCGCAAAGTTATAATAAAATAATTAAAACAAATTTGTAAATTTGTGCCTAGTTCGGGAAATAATATGGCTGCGCAGAGAGGATTTCAAGGAGGCTTTGGTAACGGACGAGGCGGCGGTGGTGGACCGCCAAACGCTGGAGGTCGAGGTGGATTCAGGCGTGGTGGTGGAGTTGGTGGAATGAGTGACGGTAGCGGCAATGACGGATTTTCCGCGCCAAATAATTACAACAGTAATTTCCCGCCACTTGGTGCGCAAAGCGGTGGGGGTCGTGGCGGCAGTGGTCGTGGTGGCCGCGGTGGCGGAATGCAGCGGTAAGTTTGGATACATTTTTTGTTTATTGTTAGTGTGAGTAACGCAAACTACGCGTTTCGCTTAGAAGAGGAAGTTAAAATGAATAGTGCGGATAGCGGATGCCAACTAGAAATCGTTAAATAGATGCGTCGCTCTTATAATAACAGTACAATGTGCTTGCCGGGAGCATTTACAGAATATGGCTACTCTTTTGTTGTGAATAACCGGGCCAAATAAAAGTCTGCCATTTTGGTGGCGTAAATCCAGCTTTAATGGCGGTATTGGGTTACTTGTTAATGGTTTGCGCGTTGATATTTATTGCCTTAATGCATAAATGTTTTAAGGACATCCGTTTTCAGAAACGTCTTGCGGCTATAGTTTGAGTGAATTTTAAGATATACAAACAATACAACTTTTCCCTAGTTTAATATGTTCTCAAATTGTCTGAATGAAATTTTAAACCATTTTAAAAGATACTTTCCAATTTCTCTCACATACAGCAATGGTCCACGTCAAAACATGATGTCCAATCAACGCTTTTGAAAAACCTTTACTACTTAAACAAATGCGAGTACACCAATGCGTTAAGCTTGAGTAGACAATGTGGAGTGTGTGTGTGTTTCAGTTAGAACAACTAAGTGGTAGGAAAAGCATAACGAAGCGCTCGTCTGCAAAAACTTTGATGCGCAAAGTTGATAAGTGTAGACCATACAAATGCTAGCTGTAATAACGAAATCAAACAAATTATTGCAATTTTATAATAATTTAAAACAAAAGCTAGTTTATAAGCTGCACCATCCATATACGACGGAATTGTGCCGTAAATATCACAAATTCTAAAAATAGAAAATAAATCACAGAAAATGAAGTAGGAAAATTACAAATTTACAGACAACATTGAAGGCTATATTTTAAGTCCGCTGTTCAATATTTTGTTGAAAATCTCATAAAAATTTTAATCGACACTAAACGTTAACTACCCTGTGTATAATGTAAATTACAAAATAAGGTTTTATATGTATGTATGTATGTGCAAAGTAGCGCGCATTGACGCACTACAGCCACATGCCCGAATCTTGATGTCTTGATGTTTAGATTCCCCTACAAAGTACGAACGAGTTGCACTTAGCGTCGCTCGTCTAAATATACTTTAAGTTTGTATATAAAGCAATAATGCAATCAAAATGCGTACATAATCTGAAATATGTTTTAATTTTTTGCGTTTGTGTATTTAATTAAAATTTTTTCATTGCCTTATCTATTTTGTTTGATTTAATTTGCGATTCGATTGAAAATCCTTTCGATTTTTTTAATGTTAACAAAGTGCAAATGTACAAGGTTGAAAGCAGCAACTGAATTAAAATGAGAGTAAGAACAACAATTATGTACATGAATCCTCACTATACAAAGTATTTGGTTTACTTTTTAATTAAGTGAATAAACCGATAAATGTTGTCAAACGAAAACCAATGCGTGGTTGATATCAGAACATTTAACAAGAAATAAAACAAACAAAAAAAAAAAAAATGTTAACCAATGATATAATACATACTTTTTACTAAAACTAACTAGTTTACAGCAATAAATCAGTTACTCAGGAGTTGATTTGTTTTGTTTTTAATATAAAAAGTTTTCTTGGCGTCCTATAACACAGGCCTGCGAAATTTAACTTTTTTCAGTTTCTAGAATAGACGTTATACCCAACGTATACATAACTGAAACTGTTAATTTCAAAATGTCATAACTTTTTTTTTAAAAATCGTACAATAATTTAAAAAAATGGGTTTTAAAGCTAAAGAGTTGTACTATGCAACCTTTTCGTCGAAAATTGAAAAAAATTTCTATCCCAAAAAAATTATCAAAAATGGCTAAAATGGCCATTTTTTGACCTTTTAGGCTTCATTTACCAAATATCCTGACGTGATGGAGCATTTTGAAGGTCAGATTCGTTTTCAGCGCATAAAAAACTACAAGAAACAAGTACAGCCATTCTAGAAACTCACCCTCGCAGGACTGTGTAATTAGTGTTTCTGCGTAATTTTTTAACTGTCATCAAATGCTGAAAATTACGAAAATGTGATTAAAAATTTAGTGGTGTGTTTTAGGTTGGAAGAATAGTTAATTATAACAGTTAAATGCAAAAACGGATTTTAAAAGTTACTAAAAAAGTAGTTTCTTTGACAAATTTGGCAAAAACAAAAAAAAAAATGATATGCAATAAATGACCCGATGAAGTATTTAAAGGGGTTACACAGTTAGAGTTTTCAACAAATCGATTTTTTAAATTTTATTTTCTTAATGTAGATATATTTAAGAATACACACCGAAAATTTAATATCGTTCTGGTGAATATTTTCGATGTTACACGCAAATTTGAAAAGGCGTTTCAGAGTGCTTGAAAGTAATAAGGCAAACTTTAAACGCGTTTTCTCAAAGTGGTGTTTTCAAAGACGGTGATCAACATTACTCGAAAATGGCCTAACCGATTAGTCTCAAATTTTAACACGAGCTTCTTTATATATTTTTTTTAGTACTTAAACGAAGATTTTTTTTCACCGATAAATATTGTTTTTTTTTTATAAACAATTTAAGGCCGTAGTATTGGTCAAGAACAATTTTTTTTTTAGAAACTGCCGTTTTGTCAAAAAAAATTGTTTTGCTTATTCCTTCGATTAATTACTATTACTACTAATGTTCCTTCTAAACATTACTTTAACGAAATCTGTTTGGTTTTTTAATTTCCGACGATCCAGTTCAGAGATATAGTGGCCACGGCAAAACGTCTGTTTTGAGAGAAGCTCTCGAAAATCAGCTGTAGCTCCTTTCCAAACAAATATTTTTACTAATACTAAGTCTTAAAATACAGTTAAAAGATAACATAATATGTGCATAAATTTTTAGATCAATAAATTTAAAAGTTTCCTCAAAAAAAAATTCTGGAAAATTCGCTTTTTTTCGGTCTTATAACTGAATATAACCCCTTAAATTTACCAAAAATCATCACTTATAAGACGAAGCCTATTTATTGGGGCGAATAGTCATTAAATGCAGAAAATAGCGAAAAAGCGATTATAAATTTAGTAGTGTGTTTTAAGTTGTGAAACATAAAACAGTAAATTTCGAAATAAATATTATTAGTTATTAAAGAGGTAGTTTGTTCGACATAATTGAAAAAAAGAAAAGGAAATTAAATGATGTGGAATAAATAACCCGTTAAAGTACTTAAATTCACCAAAAATCTTCACTTGTAAGGTGAAGCCTATTTATTGGGGCTAATAGCGTACCAATATGACTCAATAATAATAAGAAATAGTATTCACATTCACGACAGATTTGATTTTGAGCGGATTTTACTCCCAAAATATGCATTGTTGTTGTTGTAGCAGCATAAATATTCCTCATACAAACAGTCAACGTCAAAAGGAAAGGAAAGCAACACATATTTAAGGGGGGAGCCTGCGTTAGAGGCTTCAAAAAATCGATTTTATGTTTTTTGCATAAATGTCTTCCCAAACGATCCAAGAATATGTCCTCAAAATTTCAGAAGCAAATTCAAAATATTTTCGGAGTTACAGAAGAAATTGTGAGCAAGCGTCGAGCAGGTATACGAGCGACCGGAGCGCTCGAAGTGCGATTTCTCGGTTTTTTATTTTTACGATTTTTCCTAATTGGCGGGAAAGATAGAGAAATAGTTAAACGCTCTATCGAAACGAGATAACATTGATTGTATTCGGATATAAATTCTCTTCTAGTTGAACCTAAAAAACCTTAAGAAAGTTATGATTAACCCACTTTTTAAACAATCTAAAGTGAATTTGTTTTTCCAAAAAAATTAATTTTTTTTTTAATTAGCGAAAAATTGTTGAATTTCTCACTTTTTGTTTAATTTTCTTGCTTTAACTAGAAGCTATACTATACCAATATAAAAACTTGCTGGGTTTTTGGTTTCAGATGAAAATTGTAACCTGCATCTTTCCCGCCGCACGGCACATGCATACTCGAAGCGCCTCGGCAAAATGCTTGTACCAGGCATAATATGACATCTATTTTTATGAAAAAATTAGAGAAGACTATTGAAATATAAAACAATAAAACCAGAAAGTTTCGTTTCAATCGAATAATTCTTTCCTTCCCAAAAAAATCCACGAAAAAATCGATTTTTTGAAGCCTCTAAAGCAGGCTCCCCCTTAAAAGTTTTGACTATTTATTTTGTAATTTGAATAATTTTTTTTTATAAAAATATAGTTTTTATTACCATAAAACACATAAAACCAAGCTACGAACTTTGTATAAAGTTTGTAAAAATTCGCCAAATTTTCTTCAAAATTTCAAACTTTTTACTTCGAATTTTTAGAAAAATTTCTCGTATGCGGTTTTATAGATAATTGAATTTTGGTAATTATTGAATAAAGTGCAAGTTTCAAGTAGATCAAAAATCATACGGATTTTTGCGAATTTTTTTTGGTCGCGCTCTTGCGCGAATTCTCCATTTAATGCCTACTCCACATTTTTTTATATATAAGAAAACACCTAACACCGTCAGCAGAAAAAATTGTGAAAAGGTCAACGCAATTTTTGAGCCACTTGAAACTTGCACTTTATTATACCAAAATTTAATGTTCTATTAAACTGCATACGAGAAATTTTTCTAAAAACTCTAAGCAAAAAGTTTGAAATTTTCATGAAAATTTGCCGAATCTTTACAAGTTTTCTACAAAGTTTGAAACTTCGCTTTATATGGTTTTTGTTGTATTATGAACTATATTTTTATAAAAAAAAACTACTTGAAATTACAAATTAAATAAATAAATAGTCAAAACTTATCAATATGTGGTGTCCACTTCCTTGTGACGTCCACAGTATTTGGATAATTCTGCTGGAGTGGCAAACCTTGGCCGCCGTATATAAATCCGAGTCATTCCTATAACGTAGAGCCGACTGTCGCGGTACATCATTCGAAGTTGTTGCTGTTGCAATAGCATAAAGTATCTACTAGTAAATTTGCTGAAATCCAAGGACTGTTATTCCAGCAACTTTCCGCTCAAACGAGTAACATAGATTCGGCTGTGGTGAAAACGGCACACAGGGGTTATGTTTTCAATTAAGGGTCTAAAACAGTGAATATATAAATTTCGTGAAAATAAAATAGTTTTACTGTCACTAAATAAATAAAAAATCACTTAAAAGAAGTACATTTTAAAGTCTAAAGATGCTTGACGAATTCAGCAGCCGACGCTGTTGCATATTTCGATGCGTAGAAATCGAACTTCCTTATTTAGACTTTAATGGCGCTGGTGATTTTAGCTCTTAGCTCTTTTTTTAAGTAGTGTTAGAAGTGTTATATAATTTGAAGGTGTTATTGTGATAGCGTAAAATAATTTAATAAAATTTAAAAAATACAGTTTTAGTTACAGTCCAGGTTGGATTAAATCCTTCCGGTAACGTAGACCTGGCTATCATTGGAATGAAGTAGTATAGTAGGGACTGGAGTAGTGAAATGTGTTTTTGATATGCAAAAGCTTTTTATAAAACAGTTCTCTACTAAGGTCTTAAACATAAAAAAAAACTGGGGCATAAGTGCGCGCTAGCTCCGTTTAGATTCTCTGCGCTTTTGTGTGACAGGCAGTAGAAGATAATTTCCGAAATACGAAATTACGTTTAAAATATTTGAGAAATTGAAAATTCATACAGTTTAAACTTCCAATAAATTAAAAAAATTATATTTTATTTTACTTTGCCAATAAATATAAATACTTTTGAATTTTTTCTTGCAGAACTCGTTAGCAGTAAGTTTGTTGCAGCGGATGTACCATGAGTCCAGCCAATATCTGTGATATTTTGACATGAAATATGTACATAAAAGCAAAAAAAAAGAAGAAAAAATACGTTTAATGCTGATATAATTTTAATTTAAATTTTACATATATTTGTTTTTAACTGTAAAATACTTAAATAATGAAAATTTTGATTAAAAACTTTTAAACTGTTCATGAGTATAAGTGTAATATGTGTTTAAGGCACACTCTAAAATCTTTAAATGTCGAGCCACCCTAGTGTTAATAGCGCCTACCGTTCCGACTGATGCAAAAGACACCGTTTCCAGTTGTTGCAACGCTGAGACCGTTAACCCATTTCCCCGCCGAACAGTTAAAACGTTAACTATACTAAAACCCTGTTCGGCGAAGCTACTTTCCTTTCAAATTTAATTATAAAACAATAGTTGAAATTCAGAAGGCTAAATGACGATATTCGGCCATCAAAGGAATCTGTCTGTCTTCCCTTTATGTAAAGGGCTTACCAATAACAGATGCTATTTTGAATAGCTCGCTATTTCGGAAGATGTTACTTTTGAAGCTGTCAGTTTTTGATATTTGACAAGTAAAAACTACGCCATTAATAAAAATGGAACGAAACACGCTTAAACAACGCATACAAATTATTAAAATTCACTATAAACATGGTGAAAATTTGGCAGAGACCGTTGAAACTTGAACATTTTTGAGCCATCGTGAAGCACCTTGTCGGACCGTAATACAGAAATTGGTGAAAAAATTTGAGCTGTTGGGACAAGTTAGTAGTAAGTGATGAATAAAACCCGCTCTCGAATAAAACCCGAAACTCGCTCAAGAACGGCCGAAAATATTGCTCGTTCTTTGGACAAACGTCACTACACCGTATTTTGGATAAAGATTTGGCTATTAAGGCTTATAAAGTCCAGTTAACGCAAGAACTCAAGCCGGTCGAACGTCAACAACGTAGTGTCTTTGCTGATTGGGTCGTTGAAATGCATGAAAATGATTCGGAATTCCATCGAAAAATCATTTTGAGTGAGTAGGTCCATTTCCACCTCGGTGGCTTCGTCAACAAGCAAAATTGTCGGATCTGGGGCTCAGAAAATCCACGAGTTATTGTTGAAAAGCCTCTCTATCCTCGACGTGTGACTGTTTGGTGCGGTTTATGGTGCGGCGGAGTCATTGGACCTTACTTTTTCGAAAATGAAGCTGGAGCAACAGTTACGGTGAATGGATTGTTTCCACGACAGTCGGTTCTACGTTACCGAAACGACCCGGATTTATATCCAGCCAAGGACTCACTCCAGCAGCATTCCCCGTATATGTATGGGTAATGTTTATGTTGCTACAATAACAACAAATTGTTTCTTCAATGACAAACCTCCGAGTGTATTTGTGACATAAAAAAGCTCGTCATAAAACACCATTTGCTGTTCGGAGTCGTCTTAAAACTGTAATCCATTTTGCGCATTTTGTGATTTTTCCGGTCAGCATTTTTCATTAAAAACCAAAATTTGCGCATTTGGATTACTGAAAATCCACATGTCATTCAAAAAAAAACTATGCACCCGAAACAAGTCACTATTTGGTTGTGGTTCTTGGGCGCACGGTACTTTACCGAAAATGGTGCCGGTAACGCTAATACGGCGAACGGCAAACATTATTCTGACATGATAACTCGTTTTTATGGCCCGAATTAGATTACATGGATTTGGACAAAGCCTCTTGCCACACATTGCATGGAGCAATGGCGCTATGGCGAAGAAAAATTCCAGGACGCATTATCTCACCAAACAGCGAGTTTAAAAGGCTGCCGAGATCTTGCGATTTGACACCATTTGCCTTCGTTTTGTGGGGCTATGTGAAAAGTATGGTCTTATCTAATAATCCCGACATAACTCCAGAGCTGAAGAATAAATCGTACGCGTTATATGTAAGTGATAGACAGCTCGAACTATTTCAAAAAGTC
>JAYXIM010047083.1:0-16181 GCA_037575425.1 Anastrepha fraterculus | reverse complement strand
TCAAACCCTTTAAAATTTAAGCTGCATTTTTAATATTTGTTATTTTAATTAATTTTTATTTCATATCATATATTTATTCAAATATCTCGCATACTGTTCAAGCTACATATTTACTATACAACGATCACTTAAAATAAGTTTTGTCATATTTAATTTACTTAAGAAAAAATATATGTCTTGTGAACTATTTCTTAGACAGTTGAAATAGCAAATGTTAACTGAGGTTAACCTATGGAATAAGACCACTTGCTGGGTTAAATATTGCGATCTTAAACTATTTACATAAATACGTTTACTTATTAGAGAAAAAAACTATTTGAACAAACAAAAATATCTATTGCTTAATTTTTTTTAATTATAATATTTTTCGTTACCCACGGCACGAAGAAGTTTACTCTCATTCCTAAACTAATTTTTTGCTCATTTTAAAATTTGGAGGACCCGAAATAGACTGTTGAGCTACGATCTAATGGAATTTTTTTGTAGTATTTTTTGTGTAGAATCCGAACCAGCTGGAACGACTTCGAAAAATCGTTCCATACAAGTTGAACCGCCTTAATGTCTATACTCGTATGTGTCAAGCATTTATTTTAATCTACTGTAATTGTCTATAAATAAGGGCCAAACATCAAACATAACGGCGTTTCTTATTGATTAAGTACTATACAAGAAATTACTTTATTTCATTGGCCTTTCATATAATTTATATTACCTCCTCTAATTCTAATGTGTAAGCTTAAAACTCGCCTACGCTTACATGATTATTTTTTTGTAATAGAAAAAAAAAACAAAAAATGAAATTAAAAGAAAAAACACGTTGCATAAATGTTACACAACTGACTGAAAGTGTATACTATGTGTATATGTAAAATGTTTGTATGTATCTATATCGAGTAAGTCGCTGTGGTCGTTTTTGCCACCCTAAACACCTCCGACCGCCCAGCTTCCATTGAACACCATATTGTTTGTTTGCACCACCACAGTAACCTCTCGCCCTTATCTGTAGACTTTGTCGTCCGAATAGATTATGTACGGCTGTTGCCCGTTGGACTGCGGCGAGGCCTGCTGTTGCGTGCCGCCAAAGTACGACATACGCGACATGGTCGAGTATGAGTTTTGCGCATTTTGCGAAGCTGCGCGCTGCGACAGATTCTGGCTGGATTGATGTATGGACGGTGCTTTGTGCGGCAAGGTGGCATAGCTTTGTGTGGCGTAAGGTGGCACGGCGTAGAGGGCAGTGGGTGCACCCTTGAAGCTCATCGGCACACTCCCCGGCCCCATTGGCATTGGCGGTATGCCGATCATTGCCGGCCCGTTGTGATATTCCACATTGCTCATGCGCAAACGCACAATACAAATTATGATGATCAATATGGCGATGAAGGCAACCACACCACCAACTATACCGATAATAAGCGTGTCATCATTACTCATAATGGGCGCCTTCATAAGTGGTGCCTTGGTTTTGATTTTCATCGGTGGCGCTTGTGTGGGCTCCAAGCTCCAGATGATCATTGGTTCTTCGGTGGTGGTTATGGTTGGACGTGTAACTAGGCGTGATGATGATTTGAGCATATATTGTGAGGTGCTACGCGCTGTTGTGGATGTCATGCGCCGTGGATCGCAAGTGAGTTCGTCATCGCCGACTTCGATTAGTTTCTTGCCCGCCAGGAAAGCAGGTGACTGGCACTCGACGTCGGTCATGTGAGAATTGGGTAACCAGCGACGTAAGGCGCGCGCATTGCAATCACAGTGTATGGGATTTGTAGCAAGTCCTTTGAGCAGCAAGCTTGAACGGCGGTCCTCGAGTGCGGTGAGGAATTGCGGCACTAAAACAGTGACCTTAGAGCCGGTAATATCTAGCGTTAAGTGGGAAGAGCGTGGCACTGGGAAAAGCAAAGCAGGCGGAAGCGTTGTAAGTGAGGTATTTTGTAGTTTGATTGTGAGGTCGCTGCTTTTCAAACCGGCCAGCGTACCCGAGGATATGGTCTTCAGCCGATCACCGCGTATGCCTATCGATTTGAGACGCGGGTGTTTAGCGGGCTGAATTTGCTCCGTGCCAATGGTTGAGTCCTTCACCTCCAAATCTATGTCCTCTAGACCAGGTAGCAGCTCGAGTATGCCCTGCACATCGAGGTAGCCCAGCAATGGTAGATCGTAGGCTTCCAACTTTTCGAGATTCGGCACATGCTTGAAGGCGCTTTTCTCGATGCGGTTGACTTCATGTAAGCTCTTGAGCCGCAATTCGCGTAGCATTTCCAAATTCTCGAAATTATCCTGTGAGATAACCTCAAAGCTATTATTCGAAAGATCCAAGGTGTGTAGTGACTGCAGCTTCGGCCAGGCACCGCCAAGCTCAGCAAGGTTTTCTAAGTGGTTGCTGGACAGATCCAATACTTCCAGTAGCGTTGTGCGCTGGAAGATGTTCGCATCGATCGTTTTGAGATTATTCTGAGAGAGATTGAGATATTGCAAAAATGGTGTCTCCAAAGCTTGAAGGTTCGAAATGCCTGTGCCAGCTAAATTAATTGAGCGCACAGTCTTCGGCTCATTGAGTATATTGCGCACGGCACTCTCGCTCAGTGGATTGTACGACAAGTCGAGGTCTTTGATATTCACCATTATGCTGTCGTCTGCGGGAATGACGCGTATCTTGTTTCGGCTCAAATTTACCGATGAAACGAAGAAATATTGTCGCTGTAGCGCATTCAGTGGTGCATATTCGAATAAGTTTCTAGCTAAGTTTATATTCTCCAGCATTTGCAATTTGGATCGTTCAAATATCAAATCAGAGAGTTCGGTAAGTTGATTACCTTCGAGATTGAGCATTTCCAGACGCACCAAACCTTCAAAAGTACGCTCACCGATGCGGTCCAAGTGATTGTGCGATAAGTCGATAATCTGTAGCTGCGTGGAGTTATGGAAGGCCATCTCGCTGAGCATGTCCAGCTCATTGTACGCGACCAGCAACGCACGCAGGCGTGGCAGACGCGCAAAGTCCAATTCTTCAATCGACTTCAGCTGGTTGTGAGATAAGTCGACATATTCCAGATATTGCAGAGTTGAAATGAGCTCGGCAGGGAAGAAACTGAATTTATTATTTGCCGCTTTAATTTCACGCAGACGCGGATGTATGCGGAATGAAGATGGGAACAGGTAGCTAAGGTGGTTGTTCGAGATATCGAGTTCCTCCAAACCGGTGCCGGTATTGAAGAACTCACCCTTGAAAGCGGACAGCTGGTTACCGCGCAGATTAAGGCGTTTGATGTGCATTACATTGACGAAAGCACCTGGGCGTATGGAGGTGATCTGGTTGTTGGACAAATCAATTGACGATATATTCCACAGATCGACAAAACTGCCATCGTTGATTTCTTGTAAATTATTGTTGTTCAGATAGATGTGCTTTAGGTCTTGCAATGTAGCGAAAAGATCACCGGACACCTGCTTGAGCGAGCATTGACTCAAGTCGATCACTTGTAAGCGTGAAAGTGGGCGAATGAGCGCTGCCGGCACAGGTGCCAAGTGATGATTACTGCTCAAATTAAGATACTGCAAATTCTCCAGACCTTGAAATATGTTGCGCGGCAGGTCGGCAAGATTGTTTCCGCTTAGATCAAGACTGCGCAGCTCGGTCAAAGCGAGTGGTGCCGTGCCCAAGCCAGTGATGCGGTTCTGCGCGAGCTTCAGCTCATTGAGCGATTGATCTAAGCCCAGGAATATGTCGGCGCTAATCACGGCGAGAGAATTGCCCGACAGATCGAGTGTACGCAGATTGGCAAATGTCTGAAAACTGCCCGAGGGCAGTTCGCGTATCACATTGCGCGCAAGTGTTAGTGTAGTAATATCCTCCGCCTGAATGGAGCCCAAAATCTCGGTGGACAATGCGGCAACACGATTGAAGTCCAAATGCAATGTGGTCAAGCTGGGTAGGCGACCCAAGGCGCTGCCGGGCACGAGCAAAATATTATTGTCGCGTATGATGAGCGTCTGCAGATTATCCAGGCCCTCAAGTGCATCGTCCTCAATCTAAAGGATGATAAAGAACATACAAATATGTGCGAAGAAAAGTAAAGAAGCACGGAGGCAGTCACTTACAGTACGCAGTGAGTTCAAACTCAAGTCAAGATACTTGAGTGCGGTCAAGTCACGGAATGTGCCCGGCGGTACAGTGGTAATGCCATTGCGACTCAAATCCAATACCTCCAGTGTCTTAATCACCTGCGTGTGTGTGTAGTCCAAACGCTGTATAATGGAGTAATAAGAAAATATGAAATATGAAATAATAAATTCAATTATGGCTGCACAACGAACGCACCTGCAACATATTCGAGGACAAATTCAATGATTTCAGATTTCCGATCGCCGTCAACGAGACAGTTGGAAATTGATTTATGAAATTTTCGGAGAGATCCAGTTTCTGCAATGTGGGCACATGCTCGAAAACGTCACTATTCAAATTCGTAATACGATTTCCGGCCAATTTGATTTCGCGTATGGCGCGCAAACCTTGAAATGCCAGACCCTCGATCGTTTTGATTTCGTTGTAGCGCAGATCGACGATTTCCAATTGAGGCTGCGCAACGAATGCTTTGTAATGGAGTGTGGCTGTTGTTGTTGTTGTTATAGTGGCAGTGACGTAGACGATGATAATGAAGGCGGTGGTGGTGGTCAGAACAGGAAATTTAGCAAATAGCGGCAAAGAAAAGAGTTAGGAAACAAAATTTAATACATACAAACCTACACACATACATTTGCAGGTGGCTTAGGGCAATCGAAAAATGGTAATTACGACTGCTTGTTTGAGGGTGCACACATACATACATACCTATGTAAGCACATGTGTGTAATTGTGCACTTAAGCAGTTGAAGTGGCCAAGTGTGCCACCTGCACAACTGAAATTCATGTACGTGCACATACATACATACATAGATGTACATATGTGTGTGTGCATAAGGTTAAATTTATTTTGAACTTACTTATATGATTGTGCCGCAATGAAAGATGGCGCAACGCATTTGGCCCATTCAGTGAGTTGGATGGCACGGCCGTTAGACAGTTGCGATCCACATAGAAATCCTGCAAATGAACGAAACAAATTAAATAATCAATTAGTTGTGCTACATAGACACAAAAATTTCTACATCTTATAAAGTTAAATCCAAAAATATGCGCATACTAGGTTGTTCCATAAGTTTTGCGGTTCGATAAGAAAAACACAATTTTATGGTTTGAAATACATTTTTTTATTCAGAATAGCCTCCCTGAGGCTGTGTAGGGTTCGTGGCAATTATTTTTTAAACTGATAATGACCAGTCCCTTTCGGGGGGCTCACCTCCGTTCTTTAGATCCTAGTGCTTCCGTCGAGGTTTCCAGTTTTCGTGAAAACTGGTTACTCGATCTCCGCATTCGATTAACAGTATCATCACTTGAAAGCGAAAAGAGGAGATTGACTACGAGAGGTTTAAGACATGTCGGTAGCAATAAATGACAGAATACGGGCGGCCAACAGAGCATATAATGCTAATCTAAAATCGCGAATATAAAATGGGGTCTCCAACCAAAACTATCCAATTGGTCCTATACAGCCATTGTAAGGCCAATACTAACATATGCGGCACTAGTTTGGTGGCCTGCGACAGAAACGAAATACAACAAAACTAAGCTGAACAAGATTCAAAGAACAGCGTGTATCTTAACTACAGGAGCGCTTAGCACCAGTCCTACTGAAGCGCTCAATGTACTAACTCATCTGTTACCATTAGATTTACACATTAAAACAATAGCTACTTGCAGCGCGGTGAGACGCAGAGGCATAGGAAGCTGGACGAAATCTATACCGATGGTTCTAAGATGAACTGTGGTGTGTCAGCTGGCTTCCATTCGGAGCCGCTCCACCTATCTCAGTCAATTCGTCTTCCTGACTATGCCAGCGTGTTCCAGGCAGAACTTTTAGCGATCGGAGAAGCATGCAAATCACTAAAGCTCTATAAACTGGTTTTACAGTGTAGAGAGGAGCTGGAATTGCTTAGCCATTGGCTTGAAATCACTTTGATATGGGTTCCCGGTCACAGGAACATACGGGGTAATGAGGTAGCGGATGAGGTAGCAAGAAAAGGCCCGACACTAGAAATAGCAGAGGCGGTGGCAGTCTCCACCCCACTGAACACATTAAAATCATCCATTGCTTCACACTATCTTGCTTTAGCCGAAAGAAGATGGAAGCAAATAACTACATGTATTACAACGAAAAACACATGGCCGTCATACAAAATCCAAAGGACGAATCACCTGTTAGGATGAAACAAACATCTCACGCATCACTGCAACCCATACAGGTCATTGGAAAGTAGGAGATCATGCAACCAGACTGAACCTCCCCTTCAATCCCATCTGCAGAAGCTGTCAAGCGGAAGGGGCGAAGTCTTTTCCACTATTTATGTGAATTTCCTGGGCTAGCCAGGGCACGACTCCGCTCCTTCGGTAAGCCTTTCCTACAGCAAATTAAGGAGACATCAGACATCGAGATAAAAGATTTGCTGTTATAGTTGGACCTCACTAAATGGATCTGACTTCGAAGCAAAAACCAACAAAAAAAGACATCATCACACGAGACAGTGGTAGTAAAACGGTGCTGGTCACTAATTAGGAGTATTTTAGGGGAAATATTCAACAACTTCAACAACAACAACAACGGGCGTCCAACAGAGCTTATAAAGTTAATCTAAAATTGCTTAGATCTAAAATATTATCACATGAGCAAAAATTAAGAATGTATAAAGCACAGACCTGCGCTTACATATGGATGAACTATCGACGCTGAAAGCTAACGAGACAAAACAGCTAAAGTGCTTTGAAAGAAGAGTGCTCCGAAAGATCTATGGTCGGCTTAGACTGGCAGATGGCACTTATTGCATTAGGCACAAAGCCCAACTGGAAGACATAGTTAAGAAAGAAACTATAATAAGATTTATTAAGTTTCAACGACTTAGATAGCTGGGACACGTGGCTAGAATGCCAAGGCAGCGCTCAACGAGAATGGCCCTAGAGGGGGATGCCCGAGGAAAAGGTGGGCAGAAAATGTGGAAGCTGATCTTAGGAAAATGCGCGTGCAATGTGGGAAGGAAATGGCAGTAAATCGAGCACGACGTCGGCACCCACGTCACTGTTGACAGTTATGATTACGAGGTTGTAAAAGGCTTCGTTTATTTAGGAACCAGGATTAACACCGATATTAATTTCAGCCTAGAAATCCAACGTAGAATCTCTCTTGCCAACAAGTGCTACTTTGGGCAAGTGAGTAATAAAGTCCACTCCCGATGAATATAACTAACACTCTACAAGACTCTCATCATGCCCGTCCTAACGTATGGCGCCGAAGCATGGACGACGACATTATCCGATGAAACGTCGTTTTGAGTGTTTGAGAGAAAGACTCTGCGGAAGATTTTTGAACCTTTGCACGTTGGCAACGGCGAATATCGCAGGCGATGAAACGATGAGCTGTATGAGCTTTACGACGACATAGACGTAGCGCAGCGAATAAAGATCCAGCGGCTATGTTGGCTGAGTCATGTCGTCCGAACGGGTACAAACGTTCCGGCTCTGAAAGTATGCGATGCGGTTCCAGCTGGAGGTAGCAGAAGAAGAGGAAGGCCTCCTCTACGTTGGAAAGATCAGGTGAAGCAGAACTTGGGAGGGGAGGGTCATCTTACATAACCACTTTGGGTTGCAAAACGCTTCAGAAGTTTGAAAGTCAGTAGGTTACTCTCACTAAGAGTTGCCCACCCTAGAACCACATTCCTCTTACAACAGAGTTTCGTTCTAGATTTCGCATTACAAAATTTCTGCCGTATGCCTGCGTCCAGGTTCCGTTTTTTTCATCCGATATATATTTTCCACAAACCTGGTGATGATTTTTCACATTTTCTCACTGTTTGAAATTTTTTCGATTACATTTCCAGTAGTTATGTGGCGGCCGCCGTAGCCGAATGGGTTGGTGCGTGACTATCATCGAATCTCGAAATGATCCCAAAATGAAGAAAAAGTTTTTTCTAATAGCAGTCACCCCTCGGCAGGCAATGGCAAACCTCCGAGGGTATTTCTACCATGAAAAACCTCCTCATAAAAAATATCTGCGGTTCGGGCAACATCAAGACGGACGCCACAAAAAAGGCGGAGGAGCTTGACTAAACACCCAAAAAGGGTGTACGCGCCAATTATATATATATGTGGCAGGCTGCATCCTCCAGTGTTCGTCGTTCTTATTCAAAATAAAAAAAAGTACCTTCATCATCACCAAAGTTCCTGCTGCAATAATTAAATTTGAGTACAAAACTTCATTAGCAGTTTTCGACGCACTCTTCACTCTTCACCCTGGCTGGCATTTTGCATTGCGTGCCAGAAATACCCACTTACATTATGCAAAACAGGGACTTATATACTTATACATACATATGTATTTTTCCAAGTAACATTAAAAGCCGCGGCTACTTGTTGATCAGCTATTTAAATTAGCAAGAGGAACGTATTTATTACCAACACCATTGCACTTCAGCTCACGCAGCCAGTGTTGTTATGTTACGACTACGCAAACTCGCCTGCACTTAAAAAAATGCTACTTGAAATTGCACCTGCATACGCCTTACCATAGTTGCTCATACCAATATGTCAACTAATAAACTGACCAATCAGGTATTTATGACGGCACATGCGCAAACGCACTGCAATGGCTAAAGACACGGGCAGTTCATCAGCTTTTGCGAAGACAATGTGATTGGAATGTGCAAGTGACTTTTTTGCAAGCAATCGCTTGTCGGTTATGTAACTAATTGGTGCTTGTTAACTTATGTTACACATACTAATGTGCATGTACAGTTAATCTCTCACCGGATTAAAACTTTAAAAAAATATATTTTTTAGGTGCTCATAGGCACATCTTTACTTTATTGAGTCTGAAACGAACTAACTTAAATTTGACAATTTGTTCTTAACCTAAGCTTGCGGCGGAAATGTAATCACATGCATCAAACATGTGCCATAACTGTTTCCCACGATTTCTGACTTTGGGTGATATGACACCCAAAGTTAGCAGACATAGCGTCAGCAGAAATAGCCTCGCGCGTGTGAACGTCAACTTCAGCTTTTGTGGTATTAACTCTTCCCCCTTTAGGTTCAACAGTGTCCTCACTGTTGTGATGCGAGGTACTGGGAATGTCTCCTTTATTATTTTTTGTTCGTATGTTTATCTTATAGTTCCTTCTGTTGGAGTATGTTTTATAGGATAGTAGACCAATAATTATGGCAAAGATGATGAAATTAGTGGTTAGACTTGCACCGTATTTGTCCTTGATTCCTCTCAACTCTTGGGTATTAGTGATTTGTAATTCCTTCAACATCTGTAAGGATAAGGCTTCCTCGAAGACATTTGTTGCATTTGAAATTTGTGCTATTGCAGGTAATGGTTTAGCGGCTGAAAGTTGTTTGCTCTTAAATGTTTGATTCTGTACCATGATAGTGGAGTTACTATGGTGAATTAGGAAGGTTCCTTGTAGTGACACGGATCTATTATCGATAGTTAATTCTCCGCTGTGATCATTCAGTAAAAGAATATTGGATGTGATTTCTTCAATCGTCGGCAAATGTTGATTGTTCGTAGTGATGCATGTCGAAGGCAAGCTTTTTATTAGATTAGGGATACAACTAGAGCTAGTAATATTAACAAAATTTGATGTTTTACAAATTGATATTTCATTTAAGGTATTACAATCCTTTTTAATTCCTAATATTTCATTTTCGCACAATATTATATTTTCAAATTCCAACTTAATACTAACATTTTTGATTTTTACAGGTTTTAATAACAATTTTTTGCAACTATTTTTTTCTGTTAATGGCAACAATACAATGTACAACAAAGTTGACTGGTTTGAAGCTATTTTTACTTCGCTAAATTCCAAGGCTTCTATTAAGTTTACAAAAGGCATCTTTTGTTCTTCAAAAATATTTTTAGTAATGTTAATTTCAAAATTTGATAAAATAAAGGAATTGATAATACCTGCTTTGGCCCACTGTATTGAGTAATCTATCTGAACCAATTCCTCTTTAATTATCTTAAGTTTGTGTTCTAAATTTCGGATAACCTCTTTTTTTGCTATTTCACTTGACTGGACTGTGTTTAAAAGGGTATTTGTTATTTTTGAAATTTCGTTTAATCGATTAATGGTTAGCCTATTTATTATAACTTGCTTGTCGTTGTTGTTCAATAAATTGTTTGTCTGATCGGATATTAATTGGAAATCGTCGTGGTCTGGTGTGCCTGCTAGCCATTTCCAGGCAGTCCCAAGGATGTTCAATGATCGTTTTCGTCTCGGTTTAAGTCCACTAAGGATGTTTTTAAGCAGTTCTATGTCATGTTTGAGGAAGGGGTAACTGTAATCCTTCTGGGTCACGTAGTTTTTGATTGTAGCTTCTATCTCCAGGATCGCATTTTCATATTGGTCAAGGCTAATTGTATGTATGAGTTTAAATGTACCGGTTTGTAGTAAAGTAATTCCCTTATCGATTGCGATTATTTGGGAATTGCTGTAGTCCAATATTTGGGTTTCGCAGAGGCATGTCGTCATTAGTTTAAGGAAGAGTGCGAGTCCTATAAGGATTGTCATGTTGTTTCCTGTGAATAAAAGTAATTCTTATCAAGCAGGAGTGGGTTAATTTCCTTCTTTCCTAGTTACATGTTTCTATCTAGTTTCTTATTAATCCTTTATGTACTATTCTTCCTGAGTTTGTAGTAACTGTGCTATTTTTATTTTCCGCTACAATTTCCTCTGTATAACGACAAGAGAGTTTATTTCCAATTCTTTTATTTGTCTTAACGAATATCAAATCACCTACATTATAATTTTTGTACGGTTTTCTTTTTTTGTTGTGATAATTTAGATCATTATCTTGCTTGTCTTTGAGCCTCTGAATGTTCTTTTGCTTTTCGGCTTCGATTTGGAGAGGGTCAGACATTACACGTCGTCCGAAGAATAGTTCTACAGGCTTTTGGTTCGTGGTAGAGTGAATTGAATAATTGTACTTCCAAATAGATTTGTCGAGAAGATCTGAAAAGGATGAGTGAACCCTTTCTGCTTTCAGACAACGCATTATTTCTGCTAAAGTGCTGTGGAATCGTTCGATTTGGCCGTTTACTGTACTGGTATAAGGTGGACATTTGAATATTTCTATATTTAATTGATCTTCTAAGAGATGCGTTATCGAGGCTGATCCTAATGATTTTTCGTTGTCAATAACTATTTTTTCCGGTATCCCGAAACACATCAATAACCTTCTAAGAGGTTCTTTAATATGTTGCGTAGCTCTTGATTTAACTAATTTTACCTGCGCATATTTAGAAAACTTGTCTATTGCGGTCAGTATTACTCTATCATTTGTAAAGTAAATGTCTAAATGTACTATCTGTCCGGGGTATTGCGGAATTGGTGTCGGTTGAATAATTGGTTTTGGAGGGTGTCTTTCATATTTTTGAGTTTTACAAATTTTACATTGTTTTACTATGGAGTCTATTTTTGCTTGCATTTTAGGAAAGTAGTAGGATCGTAGAAGCTGTTGTTTATTTTCGAGTGAGCTGCGATGTGCTCGTTTGTGTTCATTTAGGATCTCATTCTCTTGCTGAGCTTCATCTGTCAAGTCAGTTAAAAACCTGCGCGTGAATCTGATTTTATAATTACTGAAGTGTAAAGGGTAAATTTCTTGTATTTTGCCAAGAGTGGGTTCGTCTGTGCTTAAGCCATTTACGACTGATGGATTTAAATATCGTTTTAATATTTCGATAAGTTTCTCTTGAGAGTAATCAATTTCAGTTATATTATGCCTGTGATATGTGGGGAAAATTATATTGAATCGATAAGAAGAAATTACATCGATATTTAAAAATATTTGATTTTTAAATGCATTTATAGGTGCTTCCGTTATGGGTATTAGGTTATGATTGGAACTTTCATCGCTATGTATAGTTGCTGTCAGTGTATTTATTTGGGGCGGCCGTGAAAGTGCATCAGCAACCACATTTGCCTTTCCTGGTTTATATTGGAGTTCGTAATCATATTCCTCCAGGATGGCTTTCCACCTTTTCATTTTATTGTTGTTATTTTTTGTACTAAGTGCGTACGTCAGCGGTTGGTGGTCAGTAAATATTTTAATTTTGGTTGATCCGTAAAGGAAGTTTCGTAAGTTGTTTAAGGCCCAGATAATGGCCAACATTTCCTTCTCGTTCGTTGCGTAATGTTCTTCTGACTTACTTAGGGTTCGTGAAATGAATGCAATGGGTTTATCGTTTTGCGAGAGTACTGCTCCGACTGCGTAGTCAGACGCATCTGTTGTTAATTGGAATTCCTTTGAATAGTCGGGGTATATGAGCATCACCTCATTTGCAGTGAGAGACAATTTTATATTGTTAAAGGCATCTATTGCTTTTTCGTCCAGAGATATGAGTGTTTTTTTCGAAATGTTTTTGGGCACACGGCCATCCTCCCCTCTCAAAAGGACTGTAAGGGGTTTTGCCAGCTTCGCGTAGTCTTTGATAAAGCGGCGATAGTACCCTGAAAGTCCCAGAAAGGAACGAAGATCTTTTAACGTTCGGGGTTCTGGAAAGTTCATTATTGCTTCGGTTTTCTTCGGATTTGTTTTGACGCCTTTCTCGGAAATAATGAATCCTAAAAACTCAACCTCGGTTTTTAGAAATTCGCTCTTATCTAATTGTATTTTTAGGTTGGCTTTCTCTAGAGTCTCGAAAATAATTTTAATGTCGTTGAAATGAGTTTCTAGGTCCTTACTGAAGATAATGATATCATCTATGTAAACATAGCATCGCTTACCGATATGATCCCTGAGAATGTCATCGAGGGCCCTTTGAAATATTGAGGGGGCATTTTTCAGCCCAAAAGGCAATCGAGTAAACTCATACTTGCCGTTGTTAATAGAAAATGCTGTTTTTTCAACATCCGATTCTTTAAGTGGAATTTGATGAAATCCGCTCTTTAAATCGATTGTTGAAAAGTATTTGTTTTTGCCAAGTTGTGACAATACATCATTTATCTCAGGAATGGGATATTTGTCGGGCACCGTCACTAGATTCAACTTCCTATAGTCAACTACCATTCTATATTTCTTTTCTCCCGATGCGTCCAATTTCTTGGGTACGACCCATACGGGGGCATTATAGGGCGATCTAGATTGTCGAATGATTCCATCACGTAAGTATTCTTTAATTTGTTTTTCTACTTGCTCTTTTAGGCACATTGGGTAGGGATAACTTTTGGAATAAACTGGTCTGTCTGTTGTAGTGCGAATCTCGCCTTTTACTGTGGTAGTAAAAGTTAATTTTTCTTCGGGGTCGGCAAATAACGTCTTAAAATCATTCACTAAGTCATGCAGTTTCGCTTTTTGAATTTTATTTAAATGTTCTGTTCTAATATTGATAAGATTTACGTCTTGTGAGGATTGTTGTTTCAATTTAATTTTTAATTTGTTGCCTATTGACATGTAGTTATCCTTTGCATGTATTACGGCATCTAATTCTTTTAATGAATCATTCCCTATAATAGCGTGAAATGATTTTAATGTTGGTAGCAAAAAAAATTTTACGGTGGTGTTTTCCAATCCGAAAACATTTGCGAAAGTATGATGTGTGATAGATATATTTCCTCCTACAGAGGTTGCGAAGAATGGGTTCTTATTTTTAATAGGTTTTTTTGCAAACTGGGGCTGCACGTAATTTTTATTAGACCCAGTGTCTATTAGTATTTTCATTAACTCTCCATTACTTGTTTTGCAATCTATGTAAGGCAATGAAGAGTTATTCATCCTAAAAAATGAATATCTGTAAAATCAATATTTTCTGAGGAGTCACCTTCTGTTGAATAGTTTTCTTCAGGATTTTCGGAAGGATAAATATAGTCGTGTAAGAATTCATCGTTGTCCATAGCGCTTTCATAGTCTTGGGTTTCTATGTTGAAATTACGCTGCCTTTTGTCTGTGAAAAGCTGTGTGGATGCTGGTCTTTTTCTCATATAATTATTATTTTGCGACGGTCGATTCATATAATTTACGTTACGTGTTTGCGCGCTTTGGTCTATTTCCATTTGCTCTGGTTTTCTTTGTGGTTTAGGCTCAGAAGGACGAGGAGGTGGTACAGGATTATTTCTAAAATTATTAGGACTGTAGTGATAATTATATCCGAAACCAGGGTTTGCGGAAGTATAAGGATTTCTTGGGGGCTGTGGGAGATATGCTAATTCTGGATAAAAATTTCGGGTTCCTCTATTATTTGGATTGATACGATTAATAGGATTCCTAGGGGGAATTACAGGATGATTTTGATGAGGGTTTTGAAGATTTTTTGTTAGTCCATGAGCGTAATTTGTCCTGAAATATTGATTTTCCAATTTCAGACAAAGATGTAAGGCTTGAGGGAGATCAGCTGGCTCTCTCATTCCTAGCAACTTGGGTAAATCTCCGTTCAAACCACGAATAAATGTATCGAGAGCTTTATTTCTATATGTTTGGGTCATGATGCATAGTGTTTCGTGACCCATGTCCATACAGGATATCTTATTTAAAATTAGGGATAAATGTGAGTAAACATTTTGGTAAAATTGTTGTGTGGTCAACTGTCCTTGAAGAAGTGAATTCATTTGGTACTCAAGTGTACCGAGGTCTCTTTGATCCGCATAGTGGAGGGTGAGACACTTGCAAATTGCCTTCCAATTTAAAGGCGTATTATAAGATTCGAGAGCTGCGTCTGCTTGACCTGTGATTTTATTACGAATTACGCTTAAAATACCGAAATATTTTGGGCTACCGCAGATGGGCTCGTAAATTTGCATTATTCTTTCTACACTCTTTTTCCAAGAGCTAAATTCCTTTGGTTCGCCAGAGAATTCTCGAAGGCTTCGAACCACGTCGGGAATTTTGTCTAGTTCCCCTATATTGTTTGAGTTGGTCATGGTAATCGTCTGATCAACTTCTATTGTTGGGGTTTGCCTTTCTCCTAATCTAGCCTCAACTAATCTATTCACTAATTCTGTAATTTGGGTACTCATTTCCCTTGGCATTTCTGTATTTGGTTGTAATTGACCAGTCAATACAGGTGGCCTAATTATGTTATTATTTGTAGCCATTTTATGCTATTTTTTCCTTTTATTTTTGAAGTAAAAAAGAGAGAGAAAAAAAATATTTATCTTGTTTTTTTTTTCTTCTTCCCGAAATTAGGGTATCGTTAAAATTGCAGCAAGAATTTATCGATTTAAGGGTTGCTTTATGTCCAACTTTATTGTATTTTGTTTTTTATTATCCTATTAATTAAATAAATTTTAACGTTCTTGTTTAAACAAAGTTACACTTAATTATTTTCACAAATTTTAGTTTTTGTTTTATTCTTTTGGTTTTTTAACAATTTTGCGTTATATTATTATTAAATTATTCTCACAAACTTTTTTTAATTCTTATTTCTAGTTTCTTACTTTTACTCCCTCGCTGCTCCTGGCGGAGTTGTCCTTTTTGAGCGTTTTATTCGTTCTACTGGGGGTCCTGGACAGGAGACGACGTTGCGAGGTTGCCTGCGGACGGACACGACAGGCTTGGTTCGTTCTGGTTAATTTTTTGGCGGGATGTCCTTGCAGCTCGGCCACTTCTCTTTCTTTATGTTTGTTTTTTCGCGGGCTGGCTTAATTTGTTAAGTTTTTGTGCGTACGGTACGGTGGCTTATTTTCGCGAACTGACCGAAATAAATTTAAATTTTTATTTTTTTCGCACTGGTACTCTGCTCCTTTTAGGCAATTGACCAAAACTTTTAATTACTTTTTCCGCACTTTAACCGAAACACGTTGGGCGCCAGTTAATCTCCCATCAGATTAAAACTTTAAAAAAATATATTTTTTAGGTGCTCATAGGCACATCTTTACTTTATTGAGTCTGAAACGAACTAACTTAAATTTGACAATTTGTTCTTAACCTAAGCTTGCGGCGGAAATGTAATCACATGCATCAAACATGTGCCATAACTGTTTCCCACGATTTCTGACTTTGGGTGATATGACACCCAAAGTTAGCAGACATAGCGTCAGCAGAAATAGCCTCGCGCGTGTGAACGTCAACTTCAGCTTTTGTGGTATTAACT
>JAYXIM010047082.1:0-111731 GCA_037575425.1 Anastrepha fraterculus | reverse complement strand
AAGGCGTTTTTCAATAGGTGCGCTTCAACTTTTTTCCGATAGGGAGGGCGAACGACGCAATATTTTTTATTTTTCGCTTGTCACTTGTAAACTTCATTAGTATACATTTCATCATGGAACGCTACACACTTGAGCAACGCTTGCAAATCATTGAATTTTATTATAAAAATGCGTGTTCTGTTAAGAAAGTTTAAAGTCGAAAAATCATCTTCAGTGATGAAGCTCACTTTTGGCTCAATGGCTTTGTCAACAAGCAGAATATGCGTTACTGGGCAGAAAGCAATCCACACGTGATTCATGAGGCACCGTTGCATCCCGAAAAAATCACTGTTTGGTGCGGTTTACATGCCGGCGGCGTAATTGGCCCATATGTTTTCGTTGACGAGAACGATCGCCACGTTACAGTGAATGGAAATCGATACCGCGACATGATAAACGATTATTTTTGGCCGCAATTGAATGGTATGGACTTAGACGACATGTGGTTTCAACAGGACGGGGCCACAAGCCACACAGCACACGCTACAATTGATTTGTTGAAGAGTAAGTTCGATGAGCGCATTATTTCCAGAAATGGACCGGTCGAATGGCCGCCGCGCTCGTGTGACTTGACGCCTCTAGACTATTTTCTTTGGGGTTATGTGGAGTCATTTGTCTACAGTAACAAGCCGGCGACGATTTGTGAGCTCAGAGCCAATATTGAACGCGAAATTGCTGGAATTTCGGCCGATTTATGCAAAAGAGTGGTCGAAAATTGGGTTCAACGATTGGACTTCGTAAAACGTGCACGGTGGTCGTGCAAAAGAAATCGAATTTCATACTTAAATGTATATGTTCAAACTCGATAATAAAAAAAAAATTAGTTAAAAAAGTCAAACAGTTTGTGTTTTATTCAAAAAAAAGTAGAAGTGCTCTTACTGAAAAACGCTTTATAAAAACGCGTATTCCATTAATTGAACCAAAACTGTATAGCCTTCGATAAAATCTACCATACGATTTTAGTAACTAAATTGGCATGTCTTGGTTTTCATTCGTCCTTCCTTGGTTGGATTCGATCTTATGTAATAAAACAGCACAATAGTGACCAAGGGGACTTCTTCGAAACAGTTTGTGGCCACCTCTGGCTTACCTCAAAGTAGTATTTTAGGATCTTTATTACTTATTTTGTTTTTAATGATATCTGTTCCTGTTTCTCCTCTGCTAAACTTCTTCTATACCGGATAATCTAAAAGTTTATGCTGAAATAAGAAATTCTAGAGACTCTGCCGACCTACAGACTGAGCTGAATAATTTATTTGCCTGGTGCCTTATTAGTCGTATATTTCTTAATATTGAAAAGCGTTATAAAATCACAGTTTATGAATTTTAGAAACCGCTATACAAATTAATAAAACACAAATTTATTTTATTTCGCTTTAGAATTTAGTCACCCTGTGCAAGAGCAGCCGTTATGCTAAGCGATTTCGGTGCCGGTTTCTTTGAACGTGGGAGCCGCTGAAGTTCTCTGCTCAACTCTGTGACTGAATTTGATACTTCCAAAATGAATTTGATATTTCCACTTTCTATTTATTTTTTAACAACTTAAATGGTTTCTTATGTTGGTGATTTAATTTTGCTAGGCTTTTTAACTTTAAAATTTGTAAAGTCCTTGAATTTTAGTTATGAATTAATCTCTTAAATGTATGCTCTGAATTGTTGTTAGAAATTACTGAATAAAGAAATAAATAAATAATCTGTTGTTTATTATTGCCGCTGGAGTCAGGCTGCCACGCCAAGTTAGACGACTGAGTAGCACTTCCAAATAATAAAAATTATTTTGGTCAATTGGCTGAGGCCTTGTACTCAGTCAAATCTATACAGCAGATTATTTGAAAGTATGCTTTTTCCGGCCATATCACAGTGCAATTATGAGTGAACTATGTCTTATTCCTTAAATATTGCCGCACATGTGGCTTTCGAAAAAATATTAAAAAAATGTCTTTAATACCTTACACACAGCAGGTTACCCGCTCCCATTGGAACACTCTATGCAATAATAGCTACCGCAATAATTTTAAGAGTCCCCCTGATTAGCTGAGCTGTCAAGAGAGCGGCACGTGTATTCGCCACAGCTGCTTGACAGCGCCTATAATGGACTTTAGTGCACGCGCAAGGTGTAACACGAGAGCAAACAAGGCAAGTAGATCAGCAGCGCACAACTCTACAACAACTATAAAAAAATTGTAAAAATAGCACTATAATATAAAAAATAAATCTTTTGAAGCAAACAAAGGCCAGTAATATAGGCAGAATTTGCTGAATTACGTGCCATACGAAACGGAAGAGACTCAAGTGAAAAATTTTTCTTTCAAAGTTTAAGTTCAGGAGTGGGTTATCCTTCACAATTTCATGTTTTCTTCGCCACCGAAATTTTCTTGGCACGTGTCAAGCACAAAAAAAATAAAAACGCAACAGTTGCTGACTGACCAGTTGCAAATCGACCTGTTACTTAGGCGGCGGTCAATGACTTGTTTGCAATCGATTGCGGCACCCAAGTTGCGACAAAGTGGCGGCCTGATATGATTATACTGTGAACGAAGCCAATGTAGCTTGAATTATTATATCACGGAGAAATCGCGACAGGGGAATGTACAGTTACTTGCACACTTCCATATAAGTAATAGAGCCTATTTTCCAATGACTACAGCAATTTTTCGAAATTTTTATATTTTGTACAAAGTTTGAAACTTTGATTTATTTGGTTTTCTTGTACCATAGAATGAACAATATTTTTATAATAAAGAAAAGAAGATTAACATTAAAAATAAGTAAATGCTCAAGGACTTGGAACATACTGAAATCGCGTTGATTTTTGAGCATTTTTTTGCTTCCGGCCCTGTCCATATAACAAAAATGTTAAACATTCCTTAAGTGGAAGAAAATGCATAGCACCATCTATAGAAACCTTTGTTTGTAACTTAACATTTTTAAGATATATTCGTAAAGTTAAAAAAAGACAGGAAAACATTCAAATAAAAATATAAATAAAAAGTAATAAAATAATTTACATAACTTGTGACTTTGAATTTTAAGGGTTTAAGAACAAGAAAAAAAAAAAATAAAACGTAGTAACAAAAAAAAAAAAGCAAACCATATTAACATAATTTTGAGTTTTAATGTCAATTTTTTTTAATGTTTAAGTTTTTAAAGAAAACAGAAAAATTAAAAAAAATACTAATAAACAAATAAAATTATAATAAATAAATAATAATAAAAAAATAGCAAAAAATAATTTAAGTAAAAATGAAAAATACACAAAAATAATTTAAAAAAAATAAAATAAAATAAAAAAACATGAAATAAAAAAAAATTAAAAAAAAATAATAAAAGCGAATTAAAAAAGACAAAAAAAAAATAAATAAAAACATTTTAAATTATTAAACAAAAAATTTAATAAATAGAAATATAGCAAAAAAAATTAATGTATCCGGCGAGATGGCAAAGTCAGAGAGATTGCATTACTAGCGCGATTCGGGTTATGTTTAGTTAGTAGCCAGATCAGGTCTGTGTATTTCTTTATGCTTGGCATTCGATTGAATCGAGGAAGTCGAACTATTTTCGAAAAATTGGCGAAAAAGAATTTCGTGTGTAGAATTTCACGCCTCAGCAGTTGTGGTGGCAAAATTAATAGACATTGGCTCGAACTCATTTCACATCCCATCTATTCTCCAGATTTGGCTCCCTCGGATCTCTCGGACGAAAGTAGACTATCTCGAAAAATAGTAAGAGTTTTACTGCAAGGAATTAAGTAGTTTTTATTTCGCACTTTTCAAAAGGCCCTCGTGTTTTTCTGAACACAATGTATGTGGCCCCGGTTTCTGAAGTTTTTGGTGTTATTTGGAACGCCCTTTAGATATATGAGCTCACCCAAAACACTACTAAATATGAAACTTCATGCCAATCGGGTGGTATTTAGAGGTGGTGACTGGATCCGGAAGTTCAAAAAATTATACTTTTTATAAAAGTATAGTTTTTATAATAAGTAATAGTAAATATAATCGAAATTCTTTATAAGCTCTAATTGGCATCAAGCTGGCAAGCTCCCAAGGCCACAAATCGATAATTGCATTGAAAACCGCAGACGCGTCGCCTATTTATCCATCTGCTTTAGACAGTTTAGAATAAAAAAATAAAAGTACATTAAATCTAACTAAAAATATATTTAATTTAATCTAGCTAAATCTACCTGCAATGCCTGCAAACGTATGCTTGGAAGAAGATGTGGTCTTCAACATTGTGGCTGTATAAGGCGGTTATACGACTTATTTTATCGTATGGTTCGGTAATTTGGTGGAGAGCTCTAGGGAGAGAGTACAATTCCAAATTAATCGGTAGAATACAAAGATCAGCCTGTGCAATAACGGTCGGTGCAATCAGATCATGTCCTAGTGAGGCTCTCCGTGCACTGACACGCATTATTCCAATAGACCTACATATAAAGAAGACGGCAAGCATGAGTGCATTTAGGTTAAATGAAGCAGGTAGCTGGAGAGAAAAACTTATGGGTACGCTAGTCTATTATTGCGACAAGCTCAGTTAATCACGGTGAGGACTGACTACATCGTCCCGATGGTAACTTTCAATAGGAATTTTGCCACACTCTTTCTATCTAAGGAACAATGGAATAAGGGATTCTCTCTAAACAACTTCGCTACCACAGTCTATACAGATGGCAGTAAAATGGATTGTGGTGTTGGAGCTGGTATAGGTATATACTCATCCCTCATAACACATACTGTCATAGTCGTAAACAACCGGAGAAAAAATAAACAATCTTCCATTTCCTCTGTGAATGCCCTGCCCTATGGAAGGACAGAATGTTAACCCTGGGCAAACCGCTGTTCGAGAGTCTCGAGCAACTATCTGACAACTATCTGGCTTAGTCGTCAACAACCTAATAAGGTTCCTAAACCGCACAGACTGGATATAGTCTTGCTGTAAATAACTGTTAAACAAGTTGGTAACGAGGATGTGGCAACAAAATGGTGCGGAAGCGCTAGTTGGATTCTGGATGAATCACCACTCTCACCAACCAACCAAATCTACTAACTCAACTACAAAATCCCAAGATTAATACAACTTCTGTTACATTTACATTTTATTTAATAGTAACCACATCTCTGTTAAACAGAATCTCAACGCCGTAAATAGATTTGCTCATAGAAGTTGGGCTTCACAGTTTCCCTCTGCTCATGGCCTGAGCCATAAGCACGGAATTATCTCCTTAGAAATTCTATAAGCTCAATGCATTCAACTAAGCAGCAACATAACTATTTTACACAGCCGCTGTATGTGTAATTATTGTAACTGTATTAGTGTAATCTAATAAAATGGATGGTTGAAAATTAAGTTTTGTTTATGTCTAGAGCTGCTAAGCAAGTGCATTTATATAAATTAACCGCAAGGCAACCGACTAATCAACAAATATTTTTGAGATTTTATGCTAATGCCTGAGTGTCGAGCGCATTATTTCTCATTTGATAGGGACGAGATGTAAAGAAACATGCAAATGCGTGTGTATTTATCTATGTTACATACCTTACACAAAAGCAGTCTAAGCTGCGGCAGACAGTAATGGTAATTATCAACAAAATCGAATTAAATATACAAAGCATGTATGGATGTGCGTACACACTCCCGAAATATTGCATTACATTAATTACGTATACATCATGTAGTGCCAGCAGCTACCATAGACGCACATGAGTGCCACAGAACATGGCATGTTTGCAGGGGCTGTGGCTTTTGTGTGAATAATGAATGGGCACATGACCTTTACCAGCCACTTGTAGCTGCAATTATAAGTGATCTTAACACTGAAACACATCGATAATTTGTTTAAAGCTTATAAATTATTGAAATATTTGCATTTTACGTTTGTTTCATACATAAAAGTCCATATGCGGTTACACCGCAGGCAAACGAAACATACTTTCAAAAGGATTGAATTTTCAGCTTCTAGTGCTTTTATGGCCTTTAGAATTATTGCCATCACCTTGATGGTACACTTTGAGGTTGTAAATATGTATATTTGCACATACTAGCCGTGCATAGGAGAAGATTCGAGGCATTTTGCAGTAAGCAAATGAGCTATGAACGAAAATTTATGCGTTTCAGAGTAATTATTTCATAAATTTTGCACTGGAAGTGCTTGTAAGTGTGCTTATACTTGTACATAATATATAGTTTATAAATATAGTAATTAATTTGAGCTCTCTTAACAAACAAAGCAGCTGGTAGATCTTGCATTGATTATAAATTAGATACTGTTGAAAATAGTCTAATAATAATGAGTCATTACGCGTCAAGTGAGGCAAGTATTTTGGACTTTTCTTCTCCATAAAATATGCTTATTTGTAGGCTTGAGCACAATAAGAAGTAAGTTAAAAAAATTTGAACAAAAATTTAATAATTTTCAGATTATGCAACGTTGAAAATTTTGGTGAAGTAGCTTCTGGAGTGTTTGAGAGAAAGATTCTGCGGAAGTTTTTTGAACTTTTGCACGGACGGTGAGTATCGTAGACAATCGAAAAATTAACTGTATGAGCTTTACGGTAACATAGACATAGAGCAGCACATAGAGATGCAGCGGGTTCGTTGACTGAGTCTTGTCATCCGAATGGAATGGAATGGCTCGGAAAGTATTCGTTCCGATACCAGCTGGTGATAGCAGAAGAAGAGAAAAGCCTCCGCAGGTGGGGAAGTGTTTGACTTCACTTGGTCTTCCCAGCAAGAGTCGCTTACCACGAGAAAGAAAAGAATCGCGCGCTAGTCAAGAAGAAGAAGTAAGTTTTTTCGATTACCTTGAACATTTGTATACTTTTTCTTAAATTTTTGTAGGACAAAGTATATTTTTTAAAATATCATTTACAAAAAAAATTATATTTCATTAATGAAGATTGTTGAAAAATAATTTTGTTTTGGTCATTGTGGAAGAAACCGCCTCATCCCAATTTAATTTTTTTTTCATAATTACTGAAACTTTGCCTAGTGTTCTCTGCAATTTTTGTAATATAATCTCCATAACTTTTCTAGTTATATTCAGATACGTTCAGTGCACGAGTTAAAAATCAATGCAAGCGAAGCACCAGCATAGTAAGCAGATTTTTCATTGCTTCACGGTAAGTATTTGAAAGTAAGCCGAAAAGTTATGGGAATCTCACTTTGGACGTACTGAGCATAGTCCCAGCGGTTAATGAAAAAAATAAAATAAAAAATAAAAATGTGCTCTCCGAAAAGTTTTGAACAAAAGAAAGAATTTTCCCAAGAAATTTTGATTATTTTTCCAAAATAAATTTTTTAAAATAAATTGTTTTTAAACCAATAAAAAAAGGGAAATTAAAACATCTGAAGGAAGTCCATTTCAAATATGGCAAACAACATTTTTTCCAGAAAAGAAAGAAATAGAAGAAATTATTTTTTTCCAGAAATAAAAGAAATTAAATTAAAACATCTGAGGGAAGTGCATTTCAAATATGGCAAGCAAAATTTTTATAAAATATTTTTTTTTTAATAAATGAAATTAAATTAAGGCATCTGAGGGGAATGGGGAAAAAAATTACAATTTTCTTCCAATTGGTTGTTTTAAGAATATTTTATCACAAAAAATAAAAAAGAACTTAGTAAAAAGTACTGAAGATTGTAGGTTGGAAAAAAGAAATCACTTCAGTTATATCAAAATTTTCAATAATAAATGCTTCCAAAAATTATAAAAATCATTTAAGTTTACTTTTTTTATACCGAAGCCTATAACAAATGTAATTTCCGGAATAATTGATGACAGTGCCCAGTTTGGTTCACCGGTTGGATTAGCTGATTCGGACACCAAGACACGAAATTGCGCCAGTATATAATCTTCGGTACATGGATCATTTTGGGGCCCGCATTTTGCTCAGCGATGAGGCCCATTTTAGACTTAATGGCTACGCTAATAAGAATAATTTCCGTATGTATTTGGCCTGAAAGCAACCCGAAGCCATTCAAGAACCGACATTATATCCATTAAGAACAACCCTTGGGTGCGGTCTACGGGCTGGAGGAATCATCGGCCCATATGTTTTCAAATACGACGCTCGCGCCAATGTAACAGTGAATGGTGAACGCTACCGCGCCATGATAAACGACATTTTAGTGCTAGAACTTGAAGCCTGTGATCCCCAAAACATTTGGTTGCAACAAGACGCCACTACTTGCAGTGGACTTACTGTGTCATAGTTTCGATGAGCAATTTATCTCTCGTCCCACATCTTTGAAGCTTTATTTGTGGGGATATCTAAAGTCCAAATACTTTGTGGATCAACCAGCCTCCATTGAGGTATTGAAAGCCAACAGTCCTAAAGTTATTCACGAGATACCGACCGAAGTCCTTCAGCGAGTCGCGAGTCATTCAAAATTGGTGTTCATGGATGACCGAATTACGGCGCAGTTGCGGGCAACATTTGAAAGGGATTATCTTTAAAATATAAATTTGATAAATGGTTCTATACAAAAATCATACATATTGCGCAATCAGTTTGAATTTACGTTGTTTTGTTTTTTCAATTTAAAATCTGATACCTCTAAATTGGTCACCTTTTACTATATATTTTTATACATTCCTAGTACGCGTAGCACTCCAGATCTAAGTTATTTATCAGTAATGTGGGTATTTTACTTAGTTTTTGTTTTTTAAATTAAACGCAAATAACAGTTTATTATTGAGTCAAGTTAAAATTCATATTGACAAATATCAGATGTGTTTGCTACCAAACAAAAGAAAACGTGCATTACCAACAACAAACGCTGAGTCATGCCAATCGTCGATATTGCCACCAATTTTCCTTGCTGTTGCAAAATGTACTCTCACTCGATAAAAATATAGCTTAGTCGAGACACTGAACTCGGCAGCTCGTGCAGGTTGCCATAAGAGTAGCTGCAATAAAACTAACAATGACATACTTGTACAGCAATACATACATATTAACATCAGCTTAAACGCCAACATTGACATTGAAATGTACACCACGCGTAAGCTTTAAAGCACATAACTGTAAACAGTAATAAGAGGACGGCACCGCAGCAAAATAAAACAACCGGCGAGACGCGGCAGTAGTGCTGACTATAAAAACTTGGCTTGCAACTATGGCTTATGGAGGCTCATGTTGCACGAAAATGGTGGAGTGAATGTGAGGAAGCCAGCAATTGCTAGCGAAAAAGAGTAGAAACTAAATACGAGACCTTTATATGTGTGCGCCTGTATGTTTAGCCTTTGTGGAATCTTTGTATGGAAACACACTTATATGTATCGGTATGTGTTAGTGTACATATATCCAAGCAGAGCTCAATTGCGGGGATATGCCGGCGGGCAGCACAGCTATGCGCATATGGACCTGTGCCAGTTAGTGTTTTGTATGCGAGCACACACACGCATATTTGTATATTTATGCACGCAAAAAAACAAACAGGACCCCATTCAAGTCGGCAGCTGCATGAAAATGAGAAGGAAATTCAATAGTTAACGTACACGCATACATACAGCGAAGCATTGGCGTGCATGTGTTGTATCACTGATGAGCGGCACAGATTTTTTCTTTTGCTACTTGACGCAAATGAAATTTATGAAATAAAAACGAAACATGCACCGCATATTCAGCTTACGCGTGCAAGGACATACGGATCTACTTCCATACATATATTCATGTGTACATGAGCGCGTGTGAATGTTTTTGTAGCTGCGCATGTGGGTGAGCAAGTGCAAGCGTGCTTAAAGTTAATTAGCAGCAAACAGTGCGTTAGCGAGCGACGTCACACAACTTTAATTGGCAGCGCACATAATCTGAAAGACTGAAATAGTAAACTACCGCACAGACGTGGCGTATGAGTGACATGCGGTTGTGCAAGAAGCTGCTTAAGTTTCAAGTGGCTGATGGTGACTTTTTTGTTTCTAGCAAATTATAAAAGAAAAATATATACGGAAAAAATGTGCTTGTAACATAGAAAGTATTACATCAAAGTTGTCTCAAACACTTACCTATATGTCTACATGTCACCACTCATATGCGCTGTTACGTCGCAAAACTGCGGAAAGGAAGGTTCAATGGAAGTCGTTGGAAGCAGGCAAAATTTCGCGCTTTAGAGTGGTTGGATAAAAAGTAACCTTAAAAATTAAATGTGAGAGCGTCTAGACGACATTATAAAGTCGCACACACAAACATACGTATGTATGTGTAATGCGGAGGATATAGTTACATATACATCCATGCAATTGCTTTGCTTTTGTAGGACACAATGGGCAATAAACAGTCGACTGCGATTAGAATTGAAGGAACACCGCACTGTGAGTGAAAGCGAAAGGTTTATGATGTGGAATTTACGCGAAATGCCACAAGGTTCTACCAGTTTTATGCTTGGCGGCAGAATGTGTGTAATCATGTGCATCGAGTAGGCTTAGATTTTATAAAAATGAAATGAATAAAAAATCTAAAAGTTAGCAAAGCAATTTAAGACATTCAATGTTACGACGATTATATAAAGAAACACAGTATTAAATTTGTGTCGGAAAAAGCTGTACTTGGGAGACAAGCCAGCTGATTAGATATTTTCAAAGCGATTTATTTTAGATTTTGGGTCAGCTGAGTGAATCCGTAGGCTTTGGCTGCTAGTTGCGAATTTTATCGTGAATGTGCTAGGATTAAGCCGAGGCTCGCTTGAATCAATTCTATTCTATTGTTGAAAATATTAGCGTAAAATATTAGTTTGGGGAGGAAAGAAACCCTTTATTTTTGCGCAAATGAATGAAAAATATTAGTAGTTAGTTAGCACTTTTTTCACACGTTATCTCACCTTTGGCCACAAGAGATGACTAAATGCTTGGCAGGCTAAAATAAGAAAATTTAGTTTCATTGGACCTCGATTCTGTACGAGTAATCTACGCAAATTACTATGAAATCGCTTTTGCCAATTCCTGCGTAAACTCGAATCAAATGGATTGTGTGAAGAGAGGAGCTTCACCATTAACGAACCGATTACACTCCATTACTGTGCCTCAATCTTGCTAATGTGGAGGGGTACTCGTATGACCAGCTATGTTGGCCATTTTATTTGCATCACTCGTAAAATTAAACTTAATTAACAGCGAAATAAAATGCTCAACAACAACAAAAAGGGAGGGAAAAAAGAGACGTAAGAATAGTGCGAACATCAACAAGATAAATGATGCATAATTATGTAGAAGGTAAGCATATTAAAAGATTCTCTGCATGCAAAAATAAATACCAGTACAATTTCCACTTAATTAATTCGCGAAAATGTTGAAATTTTTCTTTAATTTTATGTTCTAAAAAATAAATTCAACCTCAGAAATTCAAAGGCTTAGAGGGCAAAGAATTAAGCGGAGAGAATCAAACTATTTAAGTGACTTTTAGAAGTGCTTAGTGTTTTCTTTGCTTGTTTTTGTTGACAGGAACTAACCCGCTGATAGTTAATTCGACAACCCAAGCGCATGCATTTCTTTCAAGTATTATTTTAAATTGTTGTTGACAATACTTCTTTCCAGTCTGTGAAAGCCTCTTCCGGTGATCCCCAAGGTAATATCTTATGGGACCTGCTCTATGTGTTTGATCTCTTGTACATTCCTCTCGTATGTTGATGAATAACAAATAAAAGTTAAGTGCATAGTATAAATTTGTCTTACTCATTCAACTCAACTGACCCGCAATAACATTTTTTTCTGACTAGTTTCTAATGACTTTTAATACTCAGAGTCAACGAAAGCTGAAACTAACCCGCAATATCATTTTTTTCAGACTAGTTTCTAATGACTGTTAATACTCGGAGTCAACGAAAGTTGCAACTGACCTGGAAAATGATTTTTTCGGACTAGTTTCTGATGACTTTTGTGCGAGTTTGTGTGTAATAGAGGAACAGAGAATATGAAACCAAAAATTAAACAACTATCACTTCTAGTCTTACTTTCTTACTTTCACAGAAGTTTCATTGAAGTTTACGACAGACAATTACAAACAATTTTAGTACAAGTTCCTGATAATGTCAAATAAATTTGTTTTACTGTTTAATGAAAGTTTTATATTGGATTTAAGAAATCAGTTTTTAAACTAAGCCTGATATATCCTATATCTATCTACATAATCCTAAAATATCGGCATTTAACATTTTCAAGTTATTGTTTTTTCACATTAAGTGACAACAGATCTACTCAACTGCCACCCGGCGACTTACTTAGCGATAATACCGGTAGGGGATCGGTACATTGATTAGGAGGTTTGGTTCGAGTTAAAGCTCCACACTGACACGCCAATGCTTCCTACTCGTAAAAAAAGTCATATATTTAAGGCATATTTGTAAAAATTATAGCTTTCGCACTAACATCACAAACTTCATGGACTACACTTACGCCAGCTGTCTGCTTAAATATCCCACATAGATAATCCAAACGCCTTTGCCATTCATTGCATAAGTTAGTTTCTCATTAATACGAAATTGCATGATTCTCGAACTTGCAAGTCATTTAATAGAAATTCCGTTAGCTTCATTTATTCCGAATTTATCTGCCATAGAAGTATTCCTTTAACCGAAGTGCGTTGTATACCTTCTATTTAAATAACTCCCTGTTTTATCTCATCTTGGAAAAAATAATATAATATAATATGCGCTCATCCATATCCAACTTAAGTGATCATTATTGTAATAATTTTCCATTATCTCAGCTAAGAGTAGCCAAGAAAATTCTATTCTCGCCGCTTCATCCTTTTTTCTTCATACTCACTCGTTTGTTCCCTTTTATGCTGTATTTGTTTTTGTTTCCCCGTTTTCCCATTTTTATGCTCAAATGTCTCATAATACAATACTCTCTTCACTCATTATGTACGCTAAAAGCGTTTGACGCTAGGCATTCGTAGAAAAGTGCCTGCTTTTCAGAAAATTATATGCGCATTTTAAGTGGCTTTTTAAGGCAGTAAAACAGGGGCGCACACCTGTGCGGAGTGAGGAGCGTGGCTTTGTAGAACAAAAGAAAGGCAGCAGCTATTCGCAGGGTATGCAGGAGATAGTGGGATAATGGGAAGTGGCTGGAAAACTTTGGATAAGTATTTTGCGTCAAGCGATGAGGCCTTTATGACGAGGTGAAAGTTTAGTGCACAGTGAGACTATATATTTTAAGGCGAATAACGTTGTCGAAGGCATCATAAAGTTAGAGTCAATATTTAGTCCAGTATTGATAGGGTTTGAAGACAAAATTAACCTAAATCTTAAAAAAATATGGAAAGGGAGGAAATATATTGCGTTATAAGACATATACAAAGTACTTAAACTTTTAAGCGCAACAACTTTTCCTCAGACTCTAGTTGTTTAAGATTTTGACTCTTGGTAAAAATACCAACTTAACGTTGGAATGCAAGTAGACAAAAACTTAGACGTGAACCTTAACTTTGCTTAGCAAAAGTGAGCAGCACTTTCAAAAAACATTATTTACTAATATATATTGGGCATTTTATTCTAAAAATTAATAAATAAAATAATTGTTTACGAATTCAAAGTACAGGATGACGGAAAATTAATCACCAATTTTGTTTTTGAGTAATTGTTTACTAAATAAAAAAGAAAAATAAAAAAAAATGATTTTCTGTGATGGAAATCTTTATTTTGACCTTTAAACGCTTTATTACCTATTCACGAGTATTTGCCTCTTGCAACTGTTTAGCTCAAAAGTGTAAAATAGTGTAGTTTGGACATTGCCGTAAATTTTTCTGAAAATTGGTTTATTTGCTGGCTTATGTATAACAACACGTACATCAAAAAAATTTTGGAAAAAATTAACAACTTTGAGATTTATTTAGCGTTAAAAATTTTGATAAAGAGTTTCTTAAAGTGAAATAATTCGGCTATTTTTCCCCTTTTTTGTAGATGGTTTTTTTTCTTAATTTTTAGATTAAAACATACTTTTAAGAAAAAACATTTGTTTTTTTATTACCTACCTCTTCAGGCATAGTGAAAAAGTACTACCAGTTGGATAGCTGATTTCCTTTTTTTTCAATTTATTATCTGGTGGGAGTGTTTCTCAGCAAAGACTAAAAACAAAAAGGTCTTGCCAAACCTTTGAGGTAAAAATAAAATATTTTTCCAAACAAAAATTTTTTTAATATATTTTAACTTAGAAAATTAATAAGGTAACAAAAATTTTAAATATAAACATTTTTTTTTTGTTAATTTTTTAGGATGAAATAAAAATTTAATAATTGCGATATTTATTACTTATTAAAATTTTGGTTGTTTAAAACATTTCTGTTTTGTTTCTATTTTTTCAGGATATGCTTTTCAAAAAAATTATATTTAGAAAATAATTATATTTTGTTGTTCAACATTAAAAAAAAAAATTTGTTTTTGTAATTTGTGAATAACGCCTATAATTTTTCATATGTTTTTTCATTAGTAGCTGAGGTTAAGGCATATTGAACAGGTAGTATCAGAAGGGCATATTTTTTCTGTTTAACTGGGGGGATATTTTTCAACAATAAAAAAAAAAAAAGGTTTTGCCAAACCTTTTAATAAGGAAATAATATGTTTTTCCTAACAAAACTTTTTGTTAAATATATTTTATCCTAAAAAATTAAAATTATAAAACTTTTCTTATATTAAAAATATATATATTTTTTTTAACTATTAAGTATAAAATAAACATTTCACAAAAAATTGTCAAAAAATTTAATAATTAGAGATTTATTTATTATTAAGAATTTTTGGTATAATTTTTAAATAAGTTTGTTTTTTAATTTTATAAGATGCTTTAAAAAAAGATTAAAAAAAAATCAATGATTTTATTGTTAAGGATTTTTGTGAAAAACAATTTTTTTGGTAATTTTTAAAAACATCAGCCTTTTCCTTAATTCATTAATTATTGAGACCAATTTACTTTAATTTTTTTACTTATTTGTATTTTTTCAAAAAAGTTTAACAAATCAAAAAAAAAAAATATTTTTCCAGAAACAAACTTTTATTAAATGTATTTTACTCTAGAAAATTAAAAAAATATGTTGGAAACTGTGGCGAAATTTTCAACATTGAGTAAAACTCGAAATTAGTAATATTTTGTTGTTTGGTTGCAAACAAATCAATTTTCGGAAAAATTGAAAACATTGTCCAGAATATTTTCTAAAAATTTTTATTTTGAGAAAGAGTTGCATAACCATTTCACTACTTATATTGAATCTATTTTGAATTAAAACCTAGATGCATTTGAAATTCTTGAAAAATATTTGTAATTTAGAAACAAAAAAAATTCATATAATATTTTATCTGTTCAGTGTATTCATCCCTATTCAACATGAAAAGGGGCCAATTGGCACTGCATAGAAAACGAAATGGGACCAACAATAATAACAACAACAACACAACATAAGTGATAATAGAATATGACAGGCAAAAGTTAGAAAACCCAAACGTAAAACCTTCAACGGAACTACGAGCAAATGAGCTAACAAAAGTCACACACACACACACTCACTCAACTTCTCCCCACCACATCCTATTTCAATAGACAACTATTGTGTTATAGCGCCGCCACTTTTCCATAACAATGAATACAAATTAGGCACGCGCACGTTATGTGAGGCCGCGCACTGCGAGCGAACAGCGAATGTTGTTGAAGGAACCGCAGTAGCCGCGCGACACAAGCAGACGCATGTCTGAACAGTGGCGATGAACTCGCATGGAAGACAACTACTGCGTATTTAGTTGGTAAACTATAATATATTTGTTGTTGTTCTTGATGTTGCTTGTTGTATTGGTTAGTTGGGTTGCATGGATACTTGGTTTTGTCGCATTTTCTTCTTCTTTGTACCCGTTGGCCGTTCACGCGCGTTATGAGGCGCTTCCTGTGGCTTTGGCTGATGGCGGATGAGCTAGTGAATAGTGGCAAAATGCGGTTGCTATTTATTTGGAGTACTTTTAATATATTTTTTATTCAATTTTCTAGAAGAAAATATCCTATACCGACAGCAAAACAAAAAAAAAAAATATGAATTAATGAGTTTTTCGAGGTACTTCAAACTTACACTTTATTATACAAAAATTCAATGTGTTGGAAGACCGTATAAGAATACTTGAAGTTTCTTTAAAAATCTGGTTTGAAAAGTTTAAAGTTTTGAAGCAAATTTGTTAAATGTTTTAATCTTCACAAAGTCTGAAACTTAGATTTTTATGATTTTTGTTGTAAAACAAAAATCAGAGTTAAATAAAAACCCAAACCTGTCGGGAAGCCCCTGTGGTATGGTTATTTAATGCACTGCATACATAAAGCTTGGCAAGAAAAAGCGTTTTCAGAAACAAAATTTTGCTTTTATTAAGTTTTTTTGCAAATAAATTAAAATAAATAAAAACCTTAAACTCGCCAAATTTTAAAGAAAAGAATTAAGAGAGTATGTACAAGGCCATCAGAACACGACGGTGGAGCAAGGCGTAAAGAAATTGGAACAGAAGAAAACTGTCGTTCGATCGCCCAGTGGCAAGATGGTGCTATTCTGCTTAAGGGCAGATAAACGCATGATGTGGTCTTTCTGATGTGGTTAGAAAGGAACAATGGAGGTACAAACTACTACATACTACGGATATCCTTTCCAAATTTCTCAATCTGCACGGAGACATAAGAAGATGCTGATCTTTTTTCAATTACCACGCGTTGCTCCAGAAACCTTTAAAATCTTAAACGGAGAAAATGTTTTAGATTTTATGCTGAAATTAGCTCACAATTGGATGGGAATCTGCGCGCATGTAAAATATATTCATAATAATCTAGGTGAGGTTGGTCAAAATGGTTGCTCTAAGAGTGGGCACACTTGGACGAAGAAATAAAATCCGAAGAAATCTTTTGTGATACTAATGCGAAGGAAGTACGGTGGAGGAAGACCGATAGGACGAAAGCAGTGTGACGAGGTTGGTGGGAAGGGAGGTGGGGCTGAGTAGACTACGAACGATGACTGCATTACGCTTGTGTTGACCGCCTTATGCTTCTGATGAAGTTCATCAGATTTTTACTATCAGCAGGCGTAGCAAAGAAGTGAAAACCAAGATGGAAAAAACTTTGTCCCGCGAGAACAGGGCATCTAAGGAGAAGGTTCTACGACAATTCCACCTCTTCGTTCATACAGTTGACGCAAAAAGTACTCGAGGTGCCCTGTGAGAACACCTACGAAATGCGATACCTGAGATTTTGTCAACCACAGAAGAACCCTCGAGCGATTCTGACCCAGACGTGGCCATAGGGATTTCGCGACCTTCCAAATTTGTGTAACATACCTGCTCAGCGCTCGCTAAGTTGTCACGAAGCCAGGAACCCAGATGAGCCTTATACCAAAGAATTCGGAAGCAATCGAAAGTGAAGTCATAATGATTTAAGATGTGTGGAGTTTCCTAGTCGTCAGCAATAACTAGGAGCTTTTGAGCTAACCAGCTCAGTGATAGCTTTTTGATAGCTCCACAGAGATAGTGGCAGATTGTGAAGAGGTATTTAGTACGTAGGGGTAGCTGTGTGGCTACAAGTCGTACATCCTGCTGTGCTGGGATAGCAGTACTATAGAGAGTTCCCTCAAGAAAAAAACTTTGAACTAATTTGAACTCTGAAACTATAAAGAAATATTTGACTCTGGATGATGTATAATAATTCATTTTCAAAAACTTCGCTCAAACAAACTGGTTCAGGCTAGTCCCCATAACATATGAACCGAATTTATTGGTACCTGTGTTTTCTGAATAAGAGGAGGAGTAAGAGTCTGTCAGACATCTTTCCTGTTACTGTCCCGCGTGGCATGTCACTAGGTTGAGATACTTTGGCGCATCGTTCTTGAATGATACCGATGACCTTGGAGGTGTAAATTTCAGTCATGTCAAAGGATTTGTTCTTGAAACAAAATAGTTCAACGAGCAGTAGCAGGTAAACTGCTACTGTGGTTTCATAATGGATCAGTAACAGTCTAAATGAGTTGGTGTAGAGACCGACTTTCACTTCTAACTACCTACCGACCTAGCTGAGATATAGGCCACTTTTATGCTACATTAACCACTTTCCAGATACATGGGCCGACAATGTTTTTTTGTAGTTCAATATGTACACTGACGAGCATAACTCAGTAGCTGGTGATTTTTTGCAATATCTACATAGAATTGTTTTGTAGAATCGAATTAAAACTTTTTTGATAATGTTTTTTTGAATAGTATTCATGCTTTTTGCTTTTACACTGCACTTCACTGGTCTCTTCTTTATTCCAAATACCTTGAAGCTGTCAAGGAGTTAAAAAAATAAATAAATTATCACAGTCATCAACAAATTTTCAAGAGTAAACGTAAAAAATGATTTTTCTCACTTTCAGAAGAATTTTTTCCATACCCTTTCCTGGGTGGCGAATACGAATGGATTTTCATGCAGTAGTTGATAATATCTAACTTATATTATATGTGTATATATATTGACAAATTCCTGAATTAATTATATGCAACACAATGCATGTAAAAGCTTTTCAATTTAGGAATAGGGCAAGAAGGGTAGCACCACATCGCTGGTGAAATGTGCGCCAATGAATTGTCGTAAATTCTAAATATTTCCGATGACTTTATGCGATGAGTTCAGCATATACTCGTATTTCTTTTATATATGTACAATATTTTGCATGCAATTCAAATTAAATTTTTAGTTTTAAGTTCTTCATTTTTACATCACATAAAACTACACTTATCTCGTCTATATACATAAATATTTTATTAGTATTTCGTCATGCCATAATATTCTTATGGAAAAATCCTCCTTTTCTGAAATTTTTGCATTTTTTGTTTGTTAGTTTTGTTTAGTAAATTTTCAATTATTTTCTTTCATATAAAATTGGAAAATAATTGCTTACTGCAATCAGCTTCATCGCTTTTGTCACGACAATCGGCACTGCCATCGCAAACCCACGAACGTGGAATGCATTGCTCGCCATTTTTGCACTTCACCTCGAACGGTGAGCAGAGATTCACTGTGGATTAGGTAAAAGTGTAATAATAGTAAAGGTAGATGTAAAGAGAGAATAGTTTTTCGAATTACAAATTTGTAGGCAATTTCTTTATTATACATTTTTGTGTGTACGTTTTTCGTATGAATTTTGAAATTTTTTGTCATATCATCAATTTTTTTCTATTAGAAAAAATTACTTTTCTTTCTTTGGAAACTAGACGTGCTTTAGTGTAGAAGTGTGTGTTTATTTCCAAATTTTGTGTTTTAAAAATGTTTAGCAATAAAAAGCTCAACTTACTGCATAGAGACGTTGCCTCGTCGGAGCCATCGGCACAATCACTCTCTTGGTCGCAGCGCCATCTCTTTGGTATGCAAAAACCATTGTTGCATCTGAACTGTTCAACGCCACAGGTGGATTCTGAAAAGAGGCCAAGTAGAAAATAATTACTATTGTAAAAATAGCATCAAAGTAAAAATTTTGAGGAAAAATTTAATACCTAGCAAAAGGTAAGTATTTAGGTATTTTTATTAATAAATTGATTTTGATTAAAAAATTAAGTATTTGGGTATTTTTTATGTTTTTTTATAAATTGATTTTTATTAAAAAATTTGGTATTTAGGTATTTTTGATTTTTATTAATAAATTGATTTTTACTGAAAAATTAGATTTTTGGGTATTTTTTTAATTTTATTAATAAAATAATTTTTAATGAAAAATTAGGTATTTTTTTTTTTATTAATAAATTGGTTTTACTGAAAAATCAGGTTTTTACGTAGTTTTTATTTTTATTAATAAATTGTTTTTTAATAAAAAATAAGGCATTTAGGTAGTTTTTATTTTTATTAATAAATTGGTTTTTAATGAAAAATTAGGTATTTAGGTACTTTTTATTATTTTTTTATTCTTGAAGCTCTAAAAAAGCCATGTTTTCCTCTAAGGATTTGAGAAATTCGACGGTGCTTTCGGTAAAATTTATATATGTTGTGGACAGAGAAACTTTGATTTGTTTTCATTCAGTTATTCCCAGCATCGTTCAACCCCGCAGCAATGAGTATTCGTTTGGGACTACCACTAGGTTGGTGCCAAGTAGGTTTGCTGCTCATTGCGGAAATAAAATATCAAATGTTAGGAAATAATTTTCTAATAGCATTCGTTACGCATTAAGCAGTGGCTCACCATGCTTTGCTGAACTGTAAAACTTCAGTTAGACTAGATTTCATTTACTTAACTTAATATTTTACCCAACCTGTTATGGAAAGCTGTTAGGTTAGCTGTCGAGGTTAGTTAAAGCATAACTTAACCCAACTTAAGGAACTTAAGGGGTCTCAGTGGTCTCGAGCTTGAAAGTTTAGTGTATTTTGAGGAATTTTTTTACAATAAAAAAATGAGAAACGATGTTAATATTTTTTTGGCTTTTTATCTAACTTCTGTTCCATATAAAAATGGAAAAAATCTTTGTTTTTTTTTTTAATAATTTTAAAAATGGTGCTGAAGATGACCCTCCCTAAAAATTGGACCTGGACGTGGTTGCTCATTTGGGCTCTTCTATTTATCTGAAACACAAAACCAAAAAAAAATATTAATCAGTATGACTGTGGATATGTCCCGCTACTAGCGTATTCTAGCAAAAAAAAAAATTTGGCAAAATGGCGCGGCTTTGAATTTGACACACTTAAAATCGGTGTTTTCAGTTTCTTAATAAAAAAATGAAATAATTGAAATAATAATATGATTTAGTACGAGCGATTGCCATTGATGTTGTGAGCAACATATTAAAATTTTAAACAATTCGGTTGAATAGTTAATTTTTTTTTTGACAGCCCCAGGCACAGGAGCGCGTGGACCGCTCTCTATCTAGTTAATGGGCTGTAGAAGATTCTTCTTAAGATTCTGTACTTTCCAAATATTGCAAATGCAAAAAATCGATGTTTTGAAATTTCTGGACCACCGGGACCCCTTAAGGATCTATAGATTTAAGGTTCTTAAATCTCGGCCATACGTAAATTGGGAGCGCTGAGAGAATACAAATTGTATATACAAAAATACAAAAACTTGAATTTGATATCCGTTCAGCGCTTCACTGGAACCCAGATATGTTGAAAATTTTCTTAGACCAGCCAAAGCAATTCACTTCTGAATGGGTTAAATTTTTCTTTTTTACAACTTAATTTACACCAAAGTCAGCTGAACCTTTCAGCAGCACCAGCGAAAATTTGGCAGTTTTGGAAAAAACCATATTTCATAGCAACTAAACTCCCATTGCAATATCAACAGCAGCATCGTCACACCCTGCAACCGCCCAGTCTGCCATTAAATTCTAAACGAATTTCCGTTTTTTACCATAAATTTTTATTCCATCGTCATCGTAAATATTGATGAGGGTCGTTTGTTATTATTATGACTTCGAGCGCTGCAGTTGTGAATATTACATTTGATTCTGTTGTGGCATGGCATTGTTGCCTGTAGCCAGTCCAGTGTTGATAAGGTTTGTTTTGGATTTCGCTATCATCAGTGACACTTCGGGCCACCTTCTCTTTATTTTGTTTTGCATAATATTGACTTTTTATTATTTTTCATTTCTTATTATTATATTAAAAACTTTTTTTTTGGTCTAACTAAATCATTTTGCGATTGCAATCGAAATTTTCAACAGCATTTTGCTCGAAAAAAAAGTAAATTCTACATTTTACGGCAGTTGCTCAATGAGAAATGAGAAAAAATGAGTGATGTCCTTTTCCGCTTGCCATTGCGTTGCTAACGGAAATTGCGTAAATTGCTGGCGATACGTGCAACATTTTCTCATAATTTTTTATTTTACTTTATTACTTTATATTCGTATGTATTTATGTATTCTGTTCACTGCTTTCTCGCCCTCTTTGTTTTGCCTTTTGGGTCATAATTTATGCTGGCTTATTAAATTTTTGTGGCTTGGAAAAATATGGTTGTCTGTGGTCGAGTGGCAAACACTGTTATTATGTTTGGGGTGCTTTTCATTGTTGTAGCTGTAGTTATTATGTTTTGATGACTTTGTTATTTCAGCTATTCCCCAAAATTTTTGCATATTTGTCTATTTGCTTGCTTGCTATCGCGATTTGCTATAACAGTTGATTTACTGCCTATTTGTTTTTTCTCCTGCTGCTGTCGTTCAACTGTTATTCAGCCTCATTTATTTAAAATGGTTTATTAAATTGCGTTGAAGAGTGTCAAAGTTGAAGGCTGGGTTAATTAATGTTAAATTACTTAAAAATAATTGGACACAATTTTTTTATGTTTTTGCGGGATAATGGAATGAACAATTGGAGGTTTAATAAGATTGCAAGAGTGGATTTTTTAATACTGATTCATTATAAAAATTAAGTTAAAAATATTGCAACGTCACAGCAAAAAATTGCAAGAGATTGTTAATAAATTTTTATTGTTGAATGGCAGTGATATTTTAAAATTAATGAGAATCGCATGGATTTATGTTCAGTTCAAAAATGCATTCGGTGGTTCGCTGTTGTCTGCCAATTAGAAAGAAATATGATTTTTCATGTCCATGGTAAGCTTCAAATTACGACCCTACCGAATGGTTGTCACACATAAATGTACGAAGTCTGCCAAGTATTTTTAAGTGTGAAAGTGTATTGCTTTTATTTCCTCTTCGATGTTACTGTACCATACTTAAAAAAATTATTTTAGGTAAGTGTATTAGGTGTACACAAAAATAGCGTAGCAGCTATGTGCATTCCCAAAGTAAATGAAATTAGAAGAGATCATAAAAAAGCTGTTGCATATCTTAAGGCAGCTCTTCGGGCAGCTACTTCTTTCGATTTCAATCTAAAGACTATCGTTTCAATGTTTTAAACCTAATAGAAAGTCTAAGTATAAGAAGTCCCTATAGAGTCAGTGAAGTGACGAGCGTCGAACGAAGGATGAGTAAGAACGAACACTTTATTCGCGTTTTTCTCGAAATATGTTTGTTTCCGTGCTGTCAAATATGACTCTAAAAGTAATTAAGAAATCAACATATTGGCTTTTGCATGTACCTCAAATTTTATATTAATTGTTACTAAAAATAATGCTCTGGTTAATTTGTTTATAAAAAAAGTAACATTTTTTTCTTTTTCACTTCAAATTTTCATTTTTTTTTTGTTAAAAGTAGGTGAGCGCAAAGTGGAATAAGTTATTTGAATGAGACCTTTTTGCCTGATTGATATGAGTTGATTACAAAAAGCTGTACATTCCACGGCGCAAATTAAAGGTGCCAGTTTGAGCAGCTGTAGCGCCATCATTTTTTTTTTGTATTTCAAAAAAATTTTCGTATATTCATTTAAGCAGGAATATTAATACGTAATTTATTTTAAAATTATAAACACTCTCAATTTTTTCGTAAAAAATGATTGAAAAACTCTTTGGAGGAGCTGCCCTCCCTTAAGGGGACATTTTTGTTTTTTGCGGACCTTTAGGTTCTTTGTATAAATATTTTGCCTGAAAATGCTTCTTGTGAAATTTTCCGGCGAATAATTTCCTACAGCATTTTAACCCCCTAGCGACGTCCTAAATTCCATTTTACTAAGACTTTTCAAAAATGGAGTCTTAAGTGCTTTCTCGTGAGAGTTGATGGGTTAAAATGTGCTGCAAATTTATTTCTTGTGAATTCTCACTATATGTAATCCAACTGCATACAGCAACTGTAAACAACAGGAATTTTAATCCTATTTCTCACTGAGTCTAAAAATAGTACACATGTAAAAATTACTTAATTTTTATGGTCACAAAAAAAATTTTAACTTTGAATGCAAGAGGATTTAGAGATTGTTAAAATATGGATTTATGCCTTTGATACTCAGCTGGATTCTTTACGCTTCAGACAATGACCCGGAAATTGTTGTATATCATAATTTTTCTCTCACACAATGGCCTCTTACTAAAATCTGGACAGCAGCAGAGTTAAGATCATTTAAAATCCCTAAGTCCAAAATTATTTGCCTTTTTCCTCATACAGTTTCTGGTTATTCTTCGTCAAAGTAGCAAATGTTCTGCGTGTCTTTTCTGGTGTATGTGGCATGGAAGTAGCGCGCGGTTATGTATAATCTTCTTTTACTTAACTTAAAAGATGGGGTAGAAGCTTGCGTTACTTCCTCCTATTATAAAAAAACCTGTACCTTTTTCACTTAGTGAGAGAGGCTGTTTCGAGTTTCTTATGTTCCGTCGTACCCACATGAGTTGAGCTATGTCGCAGGTCCTGTAATATTACACCTTTTTTAGCAAGAACTCTTTAATTTTAAACTTGAAAGTGAGTCCAATACGTAACTACTTTCTGGTCTGGCCTTTTTTATACGCTTTTCTGCCACGCCGTAATTTGGTACGTTGCAGTGGCCTGGTAATCACTCGAGATAAGAATCAAAATTTTCTGTCATCAAGTTAAAAGAGCTGTAGGAGCTCGCTATAAAACTGGTAAAGTTGGATAAATTCTACAACAGGGTATCATGCATCCCGACTACCGGATTGAACTGGTATATTTCTCGGGTGATACTAATGCGCTGCAACACCATTTTTTCAATTTGAAACGGAAATAATTGAAGAAATTGTTTGTTGAATTCGCTATTAATTAAAATCCATGTATTTGATGTGTGCAGTCAAAAGCACTACTAAGCACAGCTTGTATACGATTATTTAAAACACCTGAAAGGATACACAAAATAAAAGCTAAATAAATTGTCTAAATCTAAGTACGTTACCGAGTTATCAAAATGAAACAATAATAAGGCAACCAATCCGTTGAGCTGCCTAAGTTAAGAAGCGCCACGTCAGCTTTAAAAAATTGGCAGCTAAAAATGTATTGCTCCGCCCTGTAGGATTATCAAACCATGTAAATTAGGCTCATAGAAAAGCGCTTTCACGGGTAATATAAGCAATCTTCATTTCTTGTCCGCTCAGATGTGACGCTCTTATTTAAGCCAACTGCCGCAGATTATTATTTACACACAATAATGCGTTGCAAGAAGAACCCATTTATCAGCCGCTTACGCGAAATTAATTCCATACCAGCCAAATATATAGAATTTAAAATGAGAAATATTGATAATAGGAAGTGATTAGCCAGCCGAAAAGAGGACGCGTTTATAAGTCTAAGTGATATGCTTTTGAATAGCCAAATAAAAAACAAACAAAACAATAAGTAAATAAAACAAAAAAATAAATGCCATCAGTCTCTTTAAGCCCCAACTCTTTAACAGAAACCGAAAGGAGCGTCAGAGTTCTACGCATCTCTTGGGATGAAAGCCACACAATGAGTATCACTTAAAAATGTGCAAATTGCTGCTCATTTAGCGTTGACTGCCTTTTATGCCTTTCTCCCATTTGCGTGCTTATTGCATGCGCTACATCGTGATTTAGTACTGCGTATACGCACAATAGAGCCTCTAAATCGCACTCGACAAATTACATTTCACGCCATTCATTCGCAGTTCTCTTTCACATACCAAAAGCTACTGCAACTGTCCCCGACTGCTGCTATTGCTTCGCTGTTTCCCTGCTTCGTTATTTCCCTGTTTCGCTGTTTGTAACTGGGCAAATTATCATTTAGCATTGCGTGTACGCCGTGTAGAACTCGGATTTTATGCCACTAGCAGCTGTACTTTGTATGCCTTATAGGCTTGAAATAAACAAATACAAAGACATGTACACAAAGGCATATACAAAGTGGGCCGAGTGCCTGATATCAGGCGTGATTTTTTACGCTTTTCCCATTTTGCCGCTATAAATTTGCTATATTACATCCTCTTCAAGCGGCAGTTTTGTAGCTACCAACTCTTCTAAACATTTATCTGCTTACTGCGTACCGAGTATACCACATACACATAGACGACATACGTAGAGAATATTGGGCTGTTCATGGGCTAGCATTCACTACTCACTACAAACGCATTTCTTTTCTAGCAGCAATTCATTTGAGCAATGATGACAGGCAATAAATTAACGCGCAAGAGTGGCCGTTAGGAAGGCAAAAAATATAGACAATGGAAATCTCAAAAAAGCAAAATAGCAATTTTGGGGAAGTCTTATGGGATAAATAGAAATGAGAAATAATGAGAGGAATAGCTTTAAGGATATATTTTGAGGGGTTTGGAAAAAATAAGAATTAATTGTAATTTAGTGTTAAATTTCTATCAAAAGCGGCAAAGAAGATGCAATATCTGAGAAGATGAACGCAATAAACCATATTTGCAGTACTGCGTTTTGGAAATCACCGGCAGCGTAATTCCTAAAGTAGGGAAGTGGATACAGCGAGAAAATTATTGAAATAGGTGCATAAATAGATTAAATATATAAATAAATATAAAAAAATTGCAGATAATAATAAAACAGATAGTAATAAGAGCTGAACACTCCAGTGTTGGGCATTAAATAATTCATTTTTAACCAACTTGTGAATAAATTAAAAAAGTGATTGCCATTAAATTATAAGTGATAAAAAAAAAACGAAAACAGTCCTCCACAATATTCATTTGGGTATTTGCACAAACAAAGCTGAATATTAGTTTGTTTTACTGGTTTCAATAAACACCAAAGCAACTGAGCCGATTGTTTTCATATTTGCATATTAGTCAAAACGCCCTAGAGGACGTAAAAGGTCAATTTTTTGACAGAAGTTAAACTAAACGTATGGATATCGCACAGAAAGTATTTGAGAAATATTAGATTAAGAAGAAATTATTATTAGGGTTGCCACCTATTTAAGCAGCTGAAATTTAAAAAAATTAACACCAAATGAAATACTACAAAATCAAATAAAGATAATAAGATGGTTAAGAAATATTTTGATTAGGGTTGTCATGTATTTAGGAAGCTAAAACTATAAAAATTAGCATAAAATTAAATATTGCAAACTGGGTATCTAACAAAAAGTATTTGAGAAACATTTTATTAAGAAATATTTCTGATTAGGGTTGCCACCTATTTAGGAAGCTGAAACTTAACTTTTTTCAAACGACATACTACAGATTTAGTGTCAAATAAAGATAGCAGTTCCGATATCCCGAAATATTTGAAAAAAGAAATATTTTTGAATAGGGCTGCCAACTATTTGGAAAGTTAAAAGTAAAAACCTGAACATCAAATGAAATATTACAAAATGGCTATATAATAAAAGGTATTTGAGAAACATGCAATTAAGGACTATTTTTGATTAGGGTTGCCACTTAGTTAAGAAGCTAAAACTAAAAAAATTAACATCAAATAAAATATTGCAAACTGTGTATCATACAAAACGTATTTGAAAAACTTTTGATTGGGTAATATATTTGATTAAGAAATATATTTGATGAGTGTTGCCACCTAGTTAGGAAGCTAAAACTAAAAAAAATTTACATAAAATGAAATATTGAAAACTGCGTATCACACAAAAAATATTTGATACAAATTTTATGGGGAAATATTTTCGATAGGGTTGCCACCTATTTAGAAAGCTAAAACTAAATAAACAGCTGAAATGAAATATTACGAACTTGGTATAAAATGAAGGTGCTCGTCCCGAAATCCCCATGTACTGAGATCCCTGTTTTTCAGATCCTGAAAACTTGGGACTATTTTAATCTCGGGATTAATAGCTATCTCACACACTTTGTTATGATACCCTTCTACGCCCCAATTCTCTAAAGTTCTTATTTGTAATTGTTAAGTGTTTTTTAAATTCATAAAAAATTAAAAAATAATTAATGTTACTTGCGGCAAATGAATTGTTTATTGTAATGACAGCAATTAACAAATAACCCCTTGGGCGCGGATTTCTTTGAAAAAATATTTGCATGTGGATTACAGCTTTAATTTTTCCCTGTGTTTATCAAATCAGCTTTTGGCCGTTTCGTGTTAAGTATGTGAACGTCTTTTTTATCCCTCCATTTTAAATCCAATAAACCCTGACTTGATAAAGTTTTGAGTTCTCCTTCTTTCGACTTTATTGAAGAAAGCAACTTTGGCATATTCTTCCTGTTCCCTCCGAACAGTTTCTACAGTATTTGTGTAATTTTTTAGTAAAGTTAGTAATAAGTGTGTTGATGAATAAAAATGATCCATATACAACGTGAAACCTTCTTTAAAAATAGGATGTGACACTTTCATGACTATACTCCCAGTAGGAGGTATCTCATTTTCCTGAATTTTAGCCTTGCCAACAAAAATTTTGATCAATATTCACAAAGCTTATACCTATAATCACTCTGATCACCCTTTATTAAACGCCATACTCTTCATAGTCTCTAGTAACAGTAGCAATGAAAAATTACCATATATATCCCGTTTTTCGTAGTTCTTCGCCTGTAGGTATACTCGCACTCAGCTTACGACCAAGTTTTCATTTATTTCTACTATTTTAATTTATTCTTTAATATTCTGACAACAAAGGTTTGCACCAGTGAATGAAATATTTTCTAAATAGCGTAGCTGAATTTCTGCATAGAGCCGAAAATATCCTCAACATGTACGTGACCACCCTAGGCCGTTACCACTGGTGTGGTTTGCTGCTTGAAAATTCCAAAATAATGTATTTCCCCCACTAACTTCCAGCGTTGTCGCTTCAGGTCATTTGTTGTTGCCTTCTAAGACCGCGTAATTCCCTGACTCATGGCATTAAGCCAAAATAAGATGACCAAATGTTTGCCCTGCACAACGGTGCGCACGTGACACGCATTTTACTAAGATAAATTTTGTAAAAGCAGGTAGGCATTTTTGGGCGGCTCCTACAAATTTTTCTAAGGTGCATGTAATGGTTGGTTATTAAGTGACGTTTGTTGGGGATTTTTGTTTTAACCGAAATAAATTACAACGCAATTTTTATTATGTAAAAGTTGGAAAACATAAATGGGCGTTTAATTTAAAACTAAAGTCAAAGGGTGTGCAGAGGCTGCTTGAAAATAGAAGAGGCAAACAAAAGCTGTAGCAGTGTGACTAGAACCTGCAAGGAGTAAATGGGCAAGAATATTTTTTTCTAATAATTTGTTAAACAAACATGCCATGACCCTTACATACATACTTCATCTTCATATGTATGTGTGCATATGAATTACGTCTCATTATATACATTTTATATTTCTTTTTATTAGCAAATTCACATTTATCAAATATTTTACGCCGCGTCCTCACATCATTTGCCCGAACCTCCTTTTTTCACATCAATACTTCAACGCTATGCAAGTGAAGGTGAGTGTATGCGTGTCCGTTCTTTACTATTTTAATTAAATTTTACATTTTTTCAACTCTTTTTTAATGACTTTCGTTGCCAACCAAATACGCAGACAATTTGCACCGCATGAAAAACCAACAACACTAAACAGAATGAAGCAAGCGCACACTGGCACACTAAGCCTGAAGAGCTTTAACGCACACCACCCGTTCCCACAAGAAAGCTTACCATTGCTTATTGCCCGCTCATTCAATTAAGGGCATTACATGGGAATATCCACCTTCAGTATTTATTTCGTATAGCTAAAAAACTTTAATTACCAATGGAGCGATTGGATGAAAGGCAATCAAGCAAAAGGCAAACAAATAAATTAATTTAATAAAAATGAGAACAGAGACAGTGAATTACTCAAAGAGTAGATAAGAATGTTGTAATTGTAATTGAGCTGAATATTTTCATAAATTTTTACTGGTTAAAACATACTTTGAAGCTTTTGTGTGGGTATTGAAGTAAACAAAAAAAGTGTGAAAGGAAAATAAAACACAAAACTCTTTGTAAAGTTACCTAATTAGGTAGCTTTGATTAAAAATGTGTGGCATAAACATTGATTTTTTTTTACAAATGATAGCTTCACTTTTTGTACGAACGAGATATGGCTTTAACTTCATCTTCAGTTTTGAGATCAACGTAATATAAATATGTATATATAAAGAGAATCAGGTCAAGATATCATGCAATAATTTTATTTCTATTATCCGTTTCTGGACTTCGAACACGATTTATGATATACCTTTTTGCTCCATAAAATTTTTACTTTTAATACCGTACCAATAAAGCGTTCACAGCAAATTCAGTGGTATTTCTAAATATTCCTCAAGCTAAAAACACTGCACACACAAAAACACTATATCCATCAGTTTTCACTTTTTGCGCAACCGTTTGCTATGAAAAAAATATTTTTCAGCATTTCCACACCCCGCTTCCCACAGCATCGATATAACACCGCCATAATCCACAAGAAGACATCACCACTCAAGTGAACTCATCATGCCGAGTAGGGTCAAAAAGCAACTACCTAGGTGCTGAAAGGGTTAACTTCAGAGGACTAGGTTGGGTTAGCTAGGTCGCTTGTCTAAGGCAATGCACTCAGTGGCTCCAATGCTCATTATGATGCCTGCGTTTGATTTTCATCCCCTAACTTAGTTCCTTAGCCACTTAGATCTTCTTAAGAAGGTATCTACACCCTCCAGTGAGATATTTTGCAAAATTCCCAAGTCTTGAAGGAATTAGTCCCCAAGATATTTGGTATGGCTTCTTTCGACTCAATTTCTTCTTTATTTCCACAAAGGTTTAGAATTACCAAAGGTAAATGGTAATCGTCTGCACAACGTTGTAATCATTGTGCATGAGTGGAGATAGAGGAATACTAGTTTGAAGGTCGATAAAACAATGTTGCTCATAACTTAATTTAATTGCCACTGCTCGTACAAGCAGAGCTGGTACATACAATACTATGCACATTTCTTAATTTTTATTCCTTTAGAAAAAGTTTAAAAAAGCTTTTGCGGCTTACACGATAGGAAGTTACAAAGTTTGCATGAATTGGACACTTTTCTTAATGAATATCTGTCTCCAAGAAGCTGTGAATACCGATACCAAAATCCACATTCTCCTTCCATCGACTGTGTTCAGTGCTGCAGTTCAGCTGTATTCTGATTGGCGGTGCCGGTTGGAAGTTTGAGCTGCCGACAAGCTATTCTTTCCACATAACATTACAAGAAGGAGTAGATATTTCGGCCCGGCTAGAAGAAATGCACACACGCTCAGTCCTACCTAGCTCCGTGCTAGGTTTCTTGAGGTAACTGGGTAGCGATGAGAAATTGTGATGAGTATAGTGTAAAAAAGTTTTAAGGTCGAAGACGAAACTTCCCCTTCCCACCCAAGTTTCAGTAGTAAATCACAATAAAAGCTTGTTTTGATTGTTGACATTTGAATTCATGCGTTAATACTGGGTGGGACATAGATGAAGACTCATACGAAACCATAAAACGGATTGGCTTCCGGCTGAATTACCGGTTCAGCTCTGTCACAAGGAGACCATGAACGCAGAAGGCTGTCGGGTATAAGTAGGTTCAGCATGAAGCAATGGTTACGGAAGAGGACAGTGACCCGTCAGCCAAACGGCCCATACGTCTACCATGCATACCATGGGAGAAGTCCCACCTGTTGGTGAACCCAGGAAAGTCACTTGGCTAATAAAATCCAGCCAAGTCACTGGACTAGCCCGTCCCAGTGAAGCCAACACCGATCACATACCTACGTTAAATCCAGCCCAACTCTATTCTGAGCTTAATAAGGGAACTGGGTCTGGATGAGGTACTGTGATGAGCAAAAGGCTCAAAATACCATACGGTCAAAGTGCTAATCTCGAAAAAGGTTATCTACCTATCTACAAGGTGGCGCAAAATTAATCATCCATTTTTGGTGTTGACTAATTTACTAAATAATAAAAAAAAAATATTTTAAGCTTTGCATTGCTTGTCTGTTTGTATACTTCAGCTGTCTAGTTCACAAGTGTTAAATATGATGGACGTATTTCGATAATGTGATTAATTTTGCGCCCCTTGTGGTTTTCCGTCTCCATGCTCGCATTTTTTATTTGGAAGAAAAAGTCTAATACCGTCAACAAAACAGTCGCCAAAAATCAGCGGTATTTAATATAAACTTAAAGTTCCATGGGCTATAAAACTGCATACCCAGAAAAATTCTAGAAATTATGGTTAAAAAGTTGAAGTTTGGATGAAATTTTGAAAAAAAACTCAATTTTTTTTTAAGAAGTTTCAAACTTTACATTTTACGATTTTTGTTGTGGTATAAACTATAGTTTTTTACAATTTTTTAATATTTAATTATTATTTTTTATTTATTTAATAGTGCTGTGTTTATAAGAAATGTGAACACGAAAAAGTTTAGGGTAATAGTGTACCGTTAAAAGCAACTAATGGAGGGTAATAGTGTACCGTTACAAGCAACTGATAGAGGGTATTTGCTAATCAACGCTTAAATTATTAGAATATTTATTTAAGTTGTCGAGTTCTAAATGCCTTGACAAAAAAAATGGTTACTCTACTTCCATCTACCACGAAAATTTTGTTTCTATTCAATTCCCCTCAAATGCGCTCCCTTTACTTTGCCTCTTACTTTTTTAATCCCAATATTTAATAAACGAATAAAAGTAAAAAAGTTATTCATCCCATCACCGCCACTTCACTGCTCAACTAATAACAAAGTTTGACCCCGTTGTCGGCTAAGTATTGAAATCGTAAAACCTGAAATCGAAAAAGTACTTTCTGCTCTTGTCCTTTTGTCCAACATTTCAACTAAGCAAATGTTTAACTAAAGCAAATACTCATAATTTGTGTTACAAAAGGCATAAAATAAAATTTTCTAGAAAAAAAGACCAAAAAGAATCTAAGTAATAGCGCAAGAGGAAAGGCAAATAGAAAATTGTGTAAAAATCTAGGAGAAAAAAATTTAAATTCTCGTTAAGTAATCCACACAATTGGTCGTTGCTGGCCGTCGGCTATGTACCCACTCCCTTACCTACTCGCCTTATCTCCCTAATACTCTTTGCTCGACTACAGTTTTGTAGGACAGTCTGCACTTGCCAGCCTTTCGCTGATACTTTGCGCAAACACTTTTATTGCATTGAGTGTTTTCTTATTTTTATTCCTAGAGATTTTCGCCACTCATCCGCTGATAGAAACGAAATTTTATTTACTTTTCACTTTTTTTTAAATAAAAAAAAATATGTATATTTGTGCAAATTTATTTTCTGCTTTTTGTCCTGTGCTCCCATTTTGGCTACTTTATGTGATAGTACAAGTTTCCGTGTGTGTATGTAGCGCATGTCCACATTTACTGGCCACTTGAAGTTTTCAACGCCGACAGGCATTGCTGCTCAGCTGGGCTTGTTCAACCTTTTGGTGATATTTTACTTAAAATGTAAAGAAAAATAAAATGCTTAGTCTACTAACTACCGACTGGTGTGACCGACAAGCAACCAACTGTTGGGCATACACATACACGAGTACACAAATTTCGAGTATAGGATAGTGCATTCCGTATACCAACTAGTTGTATGACAACATTCCCCTCGGCTGTTTTGCGGCTGCTATGAGATTTCCGAGAATATCTTACTAAACAAAAAAAAAAATGACCGAAACAATCAACCAATAAAAGTAGCGCCGCTTTGTTGTACGTTCAAGCAATATCAGATAGTGCACAGTACTCGTACATTGCAAAAATGGGTCAAGGCAACATTGAGCGAAACCAGTTCACCAAGAAAAAGCTAAAAAAATAAATGGAGAAGTACAATTCATAGAATATAAGAAAGAAAGCAAATTGCTCTTGGTCAATTGAAGTGCTGCTGTAACGGTCAAAAGTAGGTACAAATACAAAAAGCTTGGGCAATAAGGTAAAGAGCGAAGAATAAAGAAACCATTAGGTGCAAGATTCACTGGTTAGCCGCTCGCTATTCACTTTCTTGGTTCAAAAGCACTTTTGTCTTGCGGCGTTCTACTCGTAAACTAGCCAAGCGTTTTAGCTGCCAGGTGCTGGTAACATGGCTTACAATCAGTTGAAATGCAACTTTGCACATAAAAGTAGCAAATTTGTGGTAACAAACAAAACAAAAATAAAAAAAAAATGGAAGTGAAAGTAAATTGCAATCAAATTGCAAATAAGAAAAGAAAAAATTGAAGATGCGCAATAAAATGAGTGCGAGAAAGAGTGAAAGTAAGCCACCGCAAAGAGCAAGAAATCTGAAGTAGCGGCACTGTTGGCTAACAAGAAATTTGATTGGAAACAAAGAACGAGCACGAATGAGGACGAGGACTAAATGTGTACAAAAGTAGTGAAAGTTAGCTCAAGCGCCTGAGCGTATGCTATACAATGCAAGTGGCAATTATGGGCTGCGCTTGGCTGTATGAAATGAAAAGTTTATTGAATTTTGCTGCAGACAAGTGTTGGCACTCAACAAGGATTTGTTGAAATTTTATTGAAATATTGAGAAATTGGAAAGAAAACCGGAAGGTTTGAATTCTGGGAGCATTGGTTTTGTGGTTAAATTTGGTAACGAGTAGAAGCGATCGCTATTCGACATGAAAAAAATTTATTGTAATTCAAAGAAACCGCGCGTCGTGAATTTTTAATAATGTATAGATAATAGTTTATGATACAAGGTAAATAAGAAAAAAAAAAATTATAGATAATAAGAATAAATTGAAAAGGAAAATGTGATGAGCAGTAAGTAATAAAAACAAAACAAAAACAAATAATAAAATAAAATAAAGTAAAATAAAAAATAAATAAATTAAAATAAAATAAAAAATAAAATGAAAAAAAAAAAAAAATAAATAAATTAAAATAAAATAAGTAAGGAAAAATAATAACTAATAAATTAGTATTTAAGAAGAAAAGTGCAGTAAGGAATAAAAAAAAGTCAATAAAATAATATTTAATAAAAAATAGAAAATAATAAACAATAAATAATAACAAATATTAATAAGTAGTGAATAAAAAATAAAATAAAAATATATGCGAAAAAACTAAAACAATGGAAATTAATAAATATTAATTACGAAGTAATGAGGAATAATTACACAAATTAAAAATACAAACAAAAAAAAAACTATAAATAGTATATCATAAGTAATAAATCATATATAATAAGCAATAAAAAATATATGAGAAAAACTTACAAATAATAGTAATAAACAAAAATAAAAAATAATAGAAAAAAATAAGAAAATATATGAGAAAATGCTAAAAAAAAAAGTAATAAGTAATAAATAAATAGTAATACGTAAGTAATAATAAATAAAAACTAAAAATAATTAAAATAGTAAATAATAACAAATAAATAAAAATAATATGTATCTAATAAAGATGAAATACTAAATAAAAAGTAATATTTGTCACGTATATACATTTGAAAGTGTCTTTGTTGGGTTTGTTTATAAAGTAGATTATAAGTGCACGTTCCCATAGAGTTGTTTTTAGCACGCCTTGAGTGGTTTTCAACGTTTAGTTTTAACCCACTAGGATGTGCTGCAATACAGCTAGTTTCCGATTTTGTACACAGAATCCTGCTGCATGGAGAAAAATATATGTATGTGCGTTTCGCAGGTTTCGTTGTCCTTTTGCAGAAAATAAACACTTCAGGTGACGTTAGGGTCGAGATGCAGTTACAGTCCAGCAATGACCACTCAACACGAACAAGCGCTAATAATTATGAAAGAGGATGTCTTCCACACAAACTTTACCGAAGACAGTATGGGTCTAGGGGACACATTTTTTTCGCGAAAGTTTAAAATTTTCGCTTTTTGGCCGAAAGTGAAATTTAATTTTTCGAAAATATTATACATAAAACGACTTAAAAAAAGTTCTGTCTTCAGTTTTTGCAGTATAATTTATCAAGAAGATTCTCTGTAGTAATTTTAACCCTCTAACTCCTACGGCGGCCGCCGTAGCCGAAAGGGTTGGTGCGTGACTACCAAAAAAGGGTGTACGCGCCAATTATATATATTTATATATAATGCTACTTAAATGAGCATTTTTAACACGTTCTCAAGTAGCTTTAATGAAAGGTCATTAAAAGAGGTTAAAATGTTTAACGAAAATTGTAAGCAAACAGTTTTACATGGGAACCCCCATGATGAAAAACTCATGCGAGCTAAGATAAATGCCTAAGAAAGCTTACTTAAAGCTAATCTTGTCATAGATAAAGTTCTAACAAAAATAAGTGTGGCAATATTTGTTCAAAATACAGCTTTATACTTTGAAAAAAAAAAAACAGAAATAAAAGGAAGGAAGGTTTTGTTTAGTGCACCCAAAATGTAATAGTGAGTTCAAAATGGCAGGCAAATCAATTTCTAATTAATGCATGAAGTTTGCCCACTGTGCACTTTCGCAAGCACAGCTGTGACACTGTAGAAACACAAACATTTTCACATATAAAATCATTCACACAGCCATTTAAAGTTTTTCCAAAGAGAATCAAAATCAATTCAAGCGCAAAAAAGGTCCCAGCAGCTAATCAGCTGTGGATAAGGAAGCTTCATTACTTCAATGGCCAAAGCTGCGTAACTATGAGGTCTGGTGCGCATTGAAGAGGGAAAAATTGAAACGTAATGAACCAAATTCACAAAAGGGCACATTCAGGCCTAGCATAAATAGTGAAGCATTAATTCGAAGGGAATTTTTAATGCTTTCATTTCCGGGCTATTCCAATTCAATATACTTTTTTGCGCCCTCTTCCTTGTTTCTTAATTTTCTTTGCTATTGTTATCGACTTTTTTTCTTTTTGGGAGGGTCTCTTGAGCTGCTGCTAATGACGCAATATTTACGAAATATCCGGCTCATATAAGCTAAATTTTTTGTAAAATGTACCCAATTGTCTCATACGAGTATTGAATATAGCAACGAGATTCTAAGCAGCAGAAGTGGGAGTAGAAATTTGCGAATGGGCCGAAACGTCATGCACATGATAAACTCAAATGTTATACTAATATGAATTTCAAAGCAGAATCGAGCTCATTACTGCTGGAGAAATCTCAATCATTTGATATAAATTCTTGATTCTGTATTTGTGCGCTTGTAATAGTGTGTGGGTGGAGGCATCTGCTCAATTTAAGCATTGGCTTTGTCACAAGCATATAAATACACTCATTTAATACACATCTGCGTATATACAATATATTTGTATGTATGTGTAAAATATCGGATTATCACCGGTATTAGTAATAACTAAGTAAGCCATTATTGCCACATTTGTGTTGTCTCGAAATGATTATGGAAATGTAACTATGACAATAGCACTGAATGCAGGCAACAACAAATGCACAATTTTCTCAAATCCGTTACAACAACGATGGTGTAACACATTTGCTTTCACATACATAAAGGGTCTTTCAAAGGAGACGCCTAGATGTCAGTAGGGAATAATTCCTAGACGGTATATTTTTTCTAAATAAATTTTGGCATTTGACAAGTAGCCAGAAGTACAACTTCCTACGATAGAACAGCGCGATGCAACTATTGGAACCTATTATGAAAAAGTTTTTAAATTTTGAATGAAACTATAAAAATCTTTAAGAACAACGTGTCGGAAAATTCGAGACTTTTTGGTGGATATAAACATCCGAATTAATTCAAAGGTTGGTAAAAAATTTCAAGAAATTGGTTCCGTCGAGGTTGGAAAAAGGACTGGCAGACAAAAAACTGGATGTTCTGTTGAGAATAGTGCTGCTGTAGAGCAAAGTCTTGCTAAATAACCTTCGACATCGATATCTCGACGGCCCCAATAGTTAGGCATTCATAAATTTTTCTACAGGATTTTGCCTCTTTTATATGATATAATTTTTCACATATAATTTATGTAAATATTTTGAATAATATTAGCGAAATAGGTCCAGTAGCCCAGGAATAAAAAAAACACACGACCGGCTCGTTTAAGCAAATTTAATTGAGCGAACGGAATATTTAAAAGGTCGATATACAATAGGAATACTGGGAGAGAACATTTGAGAAGAAGTTGTTAAGTTGTGTTGTAATACAGAGTGATATTTGATTATTCTCTAATAAATGTGGTACAAATAGTGAACCAGCAAGAATCTAAATTTTTACACTTTTTGTTTAAAAACAACATCTGGGAGCGCTTTTTGAGAGTCCTTTTACATACACCTGTGTTCAAAATAATAGAAACGCGACGTATTACAAGGTTTTGGCTGCTGTTTTGTAGTTTTTTTTTGTTTTTTATAAAATTTTAGTGCATTCTACAAAACGTAAAAAACAAAAAATTCCCAAAACACATAAAAATTTTTTTTTAAATAAAAATCATCAAAATTCTCACCTTTTTATGCGGAAAAAATCTGGGTACGCAGTTTTATAACCCATTTAATACTAGTACAAGAAACTGCCAGTTTCAAGTGGCTGAAAATGTTCGTTCATTTTTGACAAGTCTTTTTCGCTGAGGTGTCGAGTATCTTCTGCCATATATAAGACTTTCAAATCCGTTTGTTTCAGCAGTACGGCCACAATACAAACAAACTTCAACTGATATAAAAATTTACAGAGGTCCTGGAAGACAGTGAATTCTTGGAGAAATGGGACCAAGTCATTTCTATTTAGGGCTGTGTTATGAAGCTACCTGAGGTCGGAGAGGCAAATGAAGATGAAGAAATGAAATGAATGAATGTCGGATCACCATTCGATCAAAGAATAAACCAAACGGCGAAGGCTACACTACACTAGTCAAAACTTTGCAGTCGGAAAAATGTATTTTTAATAACTTTTTTTTCTATTAGAAAAGCATAAAATATCCTAATTAGAGACCCTGTACAAGCATATGCGCCTGCATAGTTAGCACGTTTGCTTTTAAACACCTACAAATGTGCGAAAATCTGAAACCTCGATGACCGCTGCCACTTTGCCTATACCCGCATTTATTAAATATTGGACAAGGGCGTTAACTATTCATGTTTGTGTACAAATAAATTTGTTTCGTAAGCCTACATATGTATAAACATACTTTATATATCTGTATTTACAAAATTATTTCTTTTCAATTCGAAGCTCTGCGGTTCTGCAGCTCATTACCATGTAAATATAACCACAAACAAATAACCTCGCGAGGCATGAATATTTCTGTTTATGCCTATATATTTCCCTGCATATGTACACACATATATATATATATATATATATATATATATATATTTATGCATACCCACATACTCATACAAATAAATTATATGCCATTTAATATTTCACTATTTTGCTGATGCGCCATTTTGCGCCTGATGTTGAGCTCGACTGGGCAGCTGAATATTCTACACGAGCATATAAATATGTAAATATGAAACACGAAAATATGTACGCAGATATATGTATGTAGTTATCTCTACGTTCTCACGTAGTACAATTGGTTACGAAATGGGTGTATTTATCTACAGCTATGTGAGTTAGTAGGCGCTTAAAAGGCGAAATGCCGCCAAATTAGGCAAATCTGGCAGGTCTGAAAATCATGCGAAATTTGATTAACAGCCATTACTGTGTTCCATTCATTCATATTTGTTTATGACATGTCGCTCATATGATGTGTTGTCAATTCCATATTCGATCTCAAGTGCTATATATGTAGGTATGTATGTGATTGCAGCCCAGGGCGTATACGTAATTGGATATTTTATAAGCCATAGAAGGATGTAATTTGATTTTCAATCAGTACTGTTTTTGATAAACTTGGTGAGCGGAAAATTTAATTCATTTGAATAACATTGACTCTCTTTCCTGTGAATGTGATAATGGAGAGAAAATTTTAAGTATTCGGGCTATATTGTAACACCATAAAAACAACACATTTTGACAAATTGTGGCTATTTATTTGAAAATATAGTTAATAATTTCTTAAAAAAAAAAGTTTGAAGCTTGGTATAAAATTGAAAATACTCGCCAGATTTTAACCAGAATTTCAAGCCTTTGTACCAGAATAAAGAAAATTCGTTGGGTTTTTTGGAAATTTCCAAAAGATTTAATACTTAAATTTACATAGTTTTTATAGGAAAATGAACTAAATTTTAGGTATACAGTAGTATACATTATTTAACTATAAAATAAATCAAACGTGCATTTGTTCTATGCAAAAAAATGCAATAGGGATAGGAATTAAATAAGGTAGTTCTGGGTGATCTGTAAAAAAAGATCTCACTTAGACCTCTAAGGTCCACTGGTAACTATGTATTTAGAGTCGAATTATTATTTTATGTAATTCGTAATGCTCGTCTTCGCGAGTTTAATTAAAAAAGTGTGCAATTTTTATGAAAATCGGATTAATATTTTAAAATGTTACACAAAGCTCGAAACTTAGATATATCGATGCGTTCATGACTTGTTTTTCCACGCCCAAAATTGTAAAAACTAATCTGACGAAAATGCTTGCGACTTAATCCTCTGCCTTAATACAACGTGTGGGAGATGTGATCCTACTTCCGTGCCTACAATGAGAAGCTCGTATCTGTCACGTGATGACTTTTTCTGGCTCCCCGTGTACAACTCCAAAACTCATATAAGCGTCAATAAACAGGCAAGGCAGAGATGAAAAATATCTGGTTTCTATATCTGTCGATTTGTTACTATGTTGCTACTACTCCTTCGTATGACATTCAACTTAGAAGACATTCAACCGTGGTGTTTCGTATTAATAATACTAATGCCACTGTAATCCTAGTTACCCTACTATATATACATATGTGCATATACACATCCAAATGCGCCTGCAGTTTTCCCCATAACGTCAGATATGTAACTCCAATGAAGACATAAAACATAATGCGGCAGGGTAAAATGCAATTCCATTACATGCCAAGTATGTAAATACCAAATGCATATTAATGTAGCTAACATTTGTGAAATAACATAAAGTTTAATAGACGTCAATGTTATAAGAGCCCAATAAACGTAAGCAATTCATTAAAATATTTCTGTTTATGCACAGGCTTGCCACAAATAATCGGCAGCTGCATTGTATGCGCATGTAAAGGTATTCATGTTTATGTGCATGCATTTAGACTGCTGCATTACTCCTTACATTTATGAACGAAATATATTTAATGAAGACCAAAATTGCAAAGTGGCAAATGACTTTATGTGTACAGTAGTGACGCTAGTCTCCAGATTCCGTTATATCGATATGTTATAGGGAAAATCTATAACAACTCTACGAAAATCCCGAGATCAGTTTTAATGAATCTTGGGATAGTGTAATCTTCTCTTTTTTAAGTTAGAGTGTTGGTTTAATGCTCTAATCTACCAATTTTTTTTCTTTTGACGTGCAAAAACCCATAATGATTGTGTAACGTTGCCATTGCATAAAAATATACAAAACACACCTCGAAAGTGATGCTTTTTTTTGGCGAATTCTCTCCATTTCAAACGCTTTGCTATTTTTACAAGCCAATTCTAAAAGAAATTTACTATGAATGAAAGTACAAATGAATGAATAAAGCCGAGGTTTGCACCTCAATCGCATAGTATTTTATGCCCTCTATTTTTGACAGTGCTATATAGATCCAAATCTAGTTCCCTCAAAGAACTTATGATGGAGCTGGGTTGGGCTGAGTGAATATTGCCTTCTTCTGGCAGCATCTGTCCGAGATGTCTCAACCTTCTCCGCACTATAGCGTCACCCTCAAGAAGAAGGTGGGATGGAGTCTCGATGATCTGGTCGCAGAAATGACAGTAGTCAAGATCGGACGGTCACAGCAAGATCCTGCGACAGGGATACTCACTGCTCCAAATCAGCCTTCACAATCTCCGACCTTAACTTCAAGTAAGATTTTACGGTAAATTTTCCACCGAGAACTTAACGGAGGAAAGGAAAGGTGATTGGTCGATTCGCCATTGGAATCTAGATTGACGGTTCTAATATGAACTGTGGTGCGGGAGCTGGCCTCGAATCGGAGCCGCTCGAATTATCCAAATCGATTTGATTACCTGACTCTGCCAGCGTGTTCCAGGCAGAACTATTTGGTATCAGAGAATCATGGAATTCACTACAACTTCACAAAGAAGTTGGTAGAAGACAGTTAAGCAGCTACCACGGCAACAAATTCCAATTCCATTTCATCCAAGCTAGTTTTACAGTGTAGGGATGAGCTAGAATTGCTTGGTCATTGGCCTCAAATTACTCTAGAATGGATTTCCGGTCATAGAAATATAGAGGGTAATGATGAGCAGATGAGCTACCAAGAAAAGGTTCGGCACTAGACATAACAGAGGCAGGGTCGCAGGTGCCACCCCATTCAACACAATGAAAACATCCATTTCTGCACTCTACTTTGCTTTAGCCGAAAGAAGGTAGAAATAATTAACTACAAAAGACATGGCCGTCGTACAACATCCAGAGAACGAATTACCTGTTAAGATACTCTCGCCAAGCTTCTCACGTATCACTGCAACCCTAAAAGGTCACTGGAAGGTAAAGGATCGTGCAGCCAGGCTTAACCTTCCTTTAAATCCCACCTGCAGAATCTGTCACGCAGAGGAGATGAAAGAAAATCATTCATTATTCAGTAAGCCTTTCACTCATTCGGTAAGCCTTTCTTACAGCAAATTCATAAAATTTCAGGCATCGAGATAAAAAGTTTGCTGTTATACTTTGATATCACGAAATGAATCTGATTCATAAGAAAAAAAATAAAAACAACAAGACATGAAACGCGAATAGTGGTAGTAAAAGGGCGCTAGTCGCTTATTAGGAGTATTTCAATAGAAATACTCAACCACTTCAACAACAACAACTACAATGGACCATATCCCAATCCAGTTTATCCTTAGAACTTGTTAAAAAAAAAAAAATTAAAAAAAATAAAAAAATTAAAAGAACAAAATTAAAAATCTGAGAAATATATTTTTTACGTATGTTGATGCGACTTTTTCCGAACATATACGATTTGTTTTATATAGAAATTCTAATTTATTTGTTTTATATATTTCACAATATTATTTTTATGGCAATTTATTAAAATATTTTGTTTCAAATCCCATTTGGTCTTTATGTATTTTCGTTTGGCCTACGGTTTAGAAAACAATACATTATTTATTAGTTTTATTTCATTTTTATTTATAATGGAATTCACGCACCCGGGTCCGAAGAAAAGGCGCTGCGCTCTGTTGTAATTAGTTATTGTTGGGACTAGTTTCGGGATTTTAAATTATAAGTTAAAAAAAAGTCACAGTTGGCTTATTTTAATTTTTACTGAATCAAAGAAAGTTATTTTTCGGGACCAGTTCAACATAGTCCCGAAATTCAGTGCTAAAAATCTTTCCAAATGTGGGCATCTCTAGTATACACTTTTGTAACTACCCTCACTTGTTTATGTGTAACCACAATTTATTTGTGTTATTATCTGCATGCCATATCTACGTAGTTTTAAGGCAATATAATTGAGAAGAGTTAGTTATGCATTTCTTTAAATACTTCTCTAACTGAGTATTTCAAACTAAATTTGCCACAAGTCATAGTCACCTTTTAGTTTGATTAAGTGTAACGAGTTTCCAAACTGCGTCCTACTAAATTAGGGCAAATATTCTGTGATCCGACATTTTAAAATTAACAGTGAAAAAATATATTTTTATTTCTGACCAGCTAGTGACTGCAGCATCGCTAGGTTACAAAATGAAGTACTTAATACATTTAACACTCATAAAGTACTTAAGAATAATAAATGTTTAAAAGGGAAATACACGAAATCCCTGTTTCCAATAGAACTTATTTTCGTTTTTTTAGGACATTTAAAAATTAAACTGTATAAAGAGTTGAATCTTCTATTTTTTTATTTATTTCTTTAAGCCAATGGTAACAACTTTACTGGCTAGAATCACAGGGTAAATAGCAAAAACGTATGAACTAAATTTAAATAGCTAGTTTGTTGGACAAATAATAAGACGCAATAAGTGATTTACATAGGCTTGGCATCGCAAATCTAAATCAAGACTTCTAGAGGCTTCCTGAACTCTTCAAGTCCTCTTGCACGTCACTTCCTTTCGAACACATACAATTTACTACAGCTTATTTTATTTTATTCAGCGCTGGTTTTTTAACATTCCCGATCGCAATCGGGAGTTCCTTTTATTGATAGTGATTTTCGTGTTGTAAAACTTCAAAAAGTAGATGTACCTACTTTATATTTAAAGGCAATTCTAATACTTTTAGAATTAAAAATTAAGTGCTAATGCCATTCAAAAAATATTGAAAAAAAAAACGTTGTGACCAGTTTTCCCAATCCATTCTTCCCAAAACTTTTTTCCCAATGCTTACTTTTCCCAAAGGCAAATGTTTCCAAATTTTTTCATCCAAACTGTTTTTCCCAAGACTTTTTTCCCAAATACATTTTTTTCCAAAGAGAAAAAAATTATTTATTAATGATATAAAAATTATAAAATGTGTAAAAATTCTTTAGAGGCTGATATTGTGTCCAAGGAGTCGAAGATACTCAGAAATTTCGCTCCCTTTGTAATCTTCATATTGAGCCACTATACTTCTCATTCTCATATTTGATTGTAACCATTTCTTTTTTGGAGCTGCTTTTACTTTTTGTCCCAGGTCTAATTGTCTTAAAATTGTTTTTGTGTCACACTGCTCTTTCAGAAACTCTTGAAGAAGATAGTACAATGATGGATGGTTTTTTCCAACCATAAGTTGAAATCTGTTATGCCACCCCTCGCTTATATTGTTAGTACGGTGTTGATTGTTAAGCGTAGCTTCGTACGTGTTCCATAAAACAGGCAAGAACCGTGGAGGAACCGCACGCCGTCTTCCTCTTGCTCATCTTCCAACAATATAGGTTTCTTCGAAGTACTGTGCAACGGAAACTAGTTCTTCTGGTATTTCGTCAAAAATCAAGGTGAATGACTCCTCAACATCAGTAATTGGAACAAATGCTAAGGCTAGGATCATATGCGAACATTCCTTAAGAGTTCTATCGTCAGGGTTGTTATATTGTTCTTGAAGCCCTTCACTTTGTATTCGACGATAGAAAGACTGACATAAATGAAAAAAGCAGTATTGTATAATCCAATCTGGAAACACGAAAAGCAAAGCATTCTTGATAGCAACCTCGAAGTCTATAAGAACTTTCAGCGGCTTAATGTAATTTATGTGATATCGCTCAAAAGCATTTTTTATCTCTTGTAGCACAATTCGATAGGAAGCTTCTTGTTTCGACGAAAGCAAAGTGAATACTAATGGAATCGCAATTTCAACGTCTTCTTTATCAGGAGATATTTTTCTGACTAGACCCATAATAACGAAAGAATATATTAGGTGATGTCTTGAAAGTCCCATCCAAGAACCAAGCTGGGGATCGAGCTAACAGCTCAAGATTTCTTTTGATTCCAAAGATAATGACTCTCTCGACATCTTCATTTTCATTATCAATGGAGTCAAAAATAAGAAAGTTGTCACCCACCTCTGTCTTTCTATACTGATCTGTAATGTCTCCTAAATCTTCTAACGACTTTGGTTCTGGTGGTAAATCATTTCTACGCTCTCTCCTTATCCTTTTTTTTTAGTTTTAACGGTCTGGCAATTGACTTAGAATTCCGCTTGATACCGACGGCAATTCACTTCGAAGTATTTGTGCTGGGGTGGCATGAGGATGGTCTGCAGCATATCTTTTAAGATTACTAATAACCTTTCAGCCTTGACTTCTTCTTGATTTGGAGCATGTTTATGATCACTTTCCTTCAAAACTATTACATTTCCCCTGTCAATTGTTGTTATTGCAGTGGCTTTGCAAGTATCAGTTTTATTGCAATACCAATAAGTTTTATTTTTGTAAGAATCTCGTCTGTAATAAACGTGTCCCTTCAACAACGATTTCCTACCACCTCTGGAAGAAACAACGATTTCTGGTACAGACATTAAAACACCGAAAAAAGATAATTTATTGATTCTTATAATTTACTTTTTTATTTTTTATTATAAACACTTAATTACTTACGTTTTATGCAATCAAATCAGCCTCTAGATACTAGAAATTGTTTTTAAATTGTAATTGTCAAACTGAACGTAAACAAACAACTGTCATTTTAGTTATCTACGTTGCCTAACAACCTCATTCAAATTTTGAATGACATATTTTTCCCCCAAAACAAGTTTGGGAAAAATAGGATTTTAATTGAATTGGGAAAATGGTTTAGGGAAAATTGGTTTGGGAGTTATTTTATTGGGAACAAAAGTTTTGGGAAAAATGACTTTTGGGAAAAATGGATTGGGAAAAGTGTACGGTAACCAATTCTGGCTTTGTGCTGTATTCTGAACTCATTAACAGTGGTAGAGCGCGCTCTTTTATGATTTGCAGTTAAGCAACACTGTTGCGAGCGTATACATATGTTAGACTCACTAAGATTTTTACAGTTGTGGAATTCCATTTAAAAAACATTATAAAAATGTTTACCTAGGATAATAAGAAGAAGTAATATAGAAGAAGCTGGAATCCATAACCAAAAAGAAATAATCTTAACAGCTGTTAAGCAATTTAATGGTCTGTCTAATGGAAGCGTGACCGGCAAAATTCAAACTTAGAGTTCGATTATAGAAATATGTAAATGCTGCTAAACAATAAATTTTGCTTCTCGAAACGTTGTACAATTTGTTAGTTTTGTGAGACATTTACAAAGCATACATTGTTTTTACAAAATAAATCCCGAAATAAAGAACGATTTGAAGTAGTACTCCTGTGTATAGGTCAAAAAATGTGGCCTTTTCATCTAAATGGGTGAAAAGTCATACATAAAATAAGAAGTAATTGACGCGTAAACTTCTGTTAGGTCGAGCTCCTGCTCCGTGCGTGCGGTTTGATGTTGTTTCACAAAAGGAGGGACCTACAGCTTTAGGCCGACTCCAAAGGGCGAGTGATTTTTTATGAGAAATCATCACGGCTTTGCCTGCCGAGGGGCGACCGCTGCTAGAAAAAAACGTTATATTCACTTCGGTGTTTCATGTATCGATATTCGAATCTACGAAGTCTCGCATGGTAGTCCCGCATCAGCCTAATCGGCTACGGCGACCTCCAAAAAAGCAAGATCTGAAGATCATTTATTTGTTTGTGAGAAAACCAAACTTATCGTTGCGTGAATCTTAGGCAGAAAAAACTGAAAACTGGTAAACTGGTCTTAATTTATCCACAGAGATTCGAGGACGTTTACATGTAGAAGGCCTCAAATTCCGGAACACCTTAAAAATAGCTGCTCTCATTACCACACATTGAAAAAAGACTTGTATGGGTAAAGACAAATTCTGAACGAAATTAGGCAAGCGTAGTGTTTACGGGTGAATCTTCCTTTTTGGCAAATTGTCGCACACAACGGATCGATGTACTGCTAATAACCGGCGACTTCAACGAAACATTTTACTGAATACATTGCTTATAAAGAATATTATAAAACCATACAATGCAGTTCGTTAGAATCGAATTGGTCAAATAGTTTTTAAGTTATGTCGGTCACGAATCAATTCGAGAGACTTTACATTGGTATACACAAAAGATAGGCAACGTTTTTACAACGAAATATTTAAAAACTACCACCGAAATTCACCGCAGAACGAAATTTTCATTTCACAATGTGGGGAATTTCGCATAGAGATATTGGCACTCGGCAACTTAAAATAAAATTAGCTCAAAAAGCGAAAGAACTTAATCAGTTGAAGCAACGACTCAGGAGAAATGTTGGATGCGAAATTGTTAACTTTTCGGCCAGTATAAGTGAAAAAGTGGTCAATGATCAAAAATAAAAAATAAATTTGAAGATCGATTTCTGCACATGCATTCGCATTAATACAATTTTTGTAACTAACAACGATGGGAAAGGAGTTGTAGAAGAGAGAAGGAGTTACATAGAAATTGATTTAGTACAACACCTCCTCTGTGAATGTTCTGCACTTTAAAGAAGGCGTGCCAAATATATTGGCGATTATTTCTTTGAAGACCTGTGAAATTTGCAAAATGTCTCAGTCTCAACTAGTCTCCAGTTAATTTCTTATAAAGATCTAAATGGCTTAAGCAACTTAGTTAGGGTATGACAATTAAATGCAGGTATCACAATGGTCCTTAGGTTCACCGAGTGTCTTGCTTTAAACAAGCAACTTGGCCAACCTAACCTAACCTTATGATGAGAAAGTTGACGTATAATTCACATTTTTATCACAATCAAGCACCGAAAGTGTATGATTAAATAAAAAATAAACTTCCTTTCCCCGGAAACCCAAGTTCAAGAGACAAAAGTTAGTCCCAGTCAAGTAAATAAAGACAAATCGGGCGCAAAAAACCTAATAAAATAATATTTAAACATTTACATGTCCGCATTTTCTAAAAACAATAAAGCTTTACAACATAACTTTCAACGCTATCTGCAAATGCAATTAACATCTCTTATTCTAATTAGATGCTTGCGCAAAATGCAAATATTAGGAGCGGCGGCACATTACATTATGACGAGCGGCACACACACATTTTTATTAATATCTAAGTATATGTATATGTATTATATTTACATATGTTCATATACATAAAAAAGCAATTGAGAACATGAAAACCACACAACGAGAGATTAGCTTCATTTGAAAGTCAACATTCACTCGCTGGTCTTGCATTTGCTGCAGGGATTATTTTTCGGTGTTGTGAATTAGTGGTTTTGATTTTTTTTTTCTGAAATTTTTTATCGTTCACTTATTTTCCATGTTATCTTTTCGTCTTTTTGGCATTTTTGGCTTTTGAATTTTTATTATTTTTGGTCATTGTTGGTTAGTCTGCATGGCAAACAAATAAATGGGCGAAAAATACGTACAGACGAAATGTACAAAGAGAGAGTTGGGGCTTAGAAGCGAGTAGTAGTACTAGCAGGAATTGCAGGAATTTATGTACAAAGAGTTGTATGTGTTTACATACATATGCGTACCGAGGATTATATGATTGCTTGAAGGGTACACGAAAAGTTAAACACATAAAATGGTGGCTGCTGTAATGGAGTGCGTTTAAGAAGGCCAACAGGCTGTGCTTAAAACGCACTGTTGCCTTAATTATCAAATTTGTTTTTTCTTACCTCTAGGCAGCCAATGACTAAATTTCGCATTCACTTCCACCATGAAAAAGCTTCATTTAAAAACAATAACTCTACTGGGAAACTATATAAACAGTCTGTGCGAAAAATGTGTATGTCATTTCTAATTTCAATTTAATATTAATGCTAGTTTTAATTTTAGTTTGAATATATTTTTAATTTAATTAAAATTTTTAATTTTAAGTTTTAATTTAATTTTTATTCTTATGCATATTTTTATGTTTAAATGTTTTGCTATTTTTTTTTGTTTAACTCTTAGTTTTAACATTAATTTTTTTTTTTAATTTCTTTTTGTTTCAATTTAATTTCGGTTTAAGTATTAATTTTAGGTTTTTATTTTTTATTTACAACTTTAAATTTTAATTTTTATTTCGGTTTTAGTTTTAATTTTAATTTAATTCTAGTTTTAATTTTAATTTAATGTTAAATTTTTTACTTAATTTTAAATCGTAAATTTTAAATTTTTGGGTTTTTATTTTCAGTTAATAATTTTTAATTTAATTTTTTAACTTATGTAAATTTTTATTTTTAGACTTAACCCTAATTTTATTTTTAAATTTCTTTTTAATTTTGAGTCTCATTTCGGTTCTAGTTTTCATTTTAGGTTTTCATTTTAAATTTTTAACACTTAATTTTGAATTTTAATTATTAAGCAAAATATATTATATTTGTTTGAATTTTAATTTAATTCTAGTTTTTGTATTTATTTTATATATCTTTAGGTTTAATCCTAGTTTTATTTAAAAATTTTTTTTTTTATTATGATTTCATTTCTGTTTTAGTTTTAATTTTAGGTTTTCATTTTAAATTTTTAATATTTAATTCGTAATTTTTAATTTCAAATTTAGTTTTTATTTTGGTAGATTTAGTAGTTCTAATTTTTATTTAAATTTGTATTTATTTCTTAATTTTAGACCTTAAGTATTTAACTTTTAGGTTTCTATTATCTACAGGGTAGGCCATTTAAAGCGGGCCCATTTGTTTCTGAAAAAAAACATTGAAAAAAACATTTGTTTTTGTGTTGATATGAAAAATCATTTATTTTGATTCAAGGAGATTTGTTCCAGCTAGTTTTTGAAAATGATATCCTTCAAATGTTTGCCTCTGGCCTTGATGGCCAAATGTGTCCTTTTTTCGGCGTTTTCCATCGTTTTGGCCAATATTTCGGCCGGTATGGCGGCGATTTCGCGTCGGATATTGTTTTTAAGTTGAGTTAGAGTCCTTGGCTTGTTGATGTATACCTTGGATTTCAGATAACCCCACAAATAAAAGTCCGGTGGCGTCAAATCTGGTGATCTCGGTGGCCACGGAAAATCACCATTTTTCGAAATCAACCTTCCAGGGAACAATGGCTTCAAAAAATCGATTGTAGCGCGTGAAGTGTGGCATGTAGCCCCGTCCTGTTGGAACCAGTAGCCTTCCATGTCATTTTCTTCGATGATTGGCATAACAAAATCGCGTATCATGGCACGATAACGCTCTCCATTGATGGTGACAGAGGCTCCATTTTCATTTTCGAAAAAGAACGGTCCGATGACCATTCCCGCACAAACACCGCACCACACAGTCACTTTTTGATCGAAGAGAGGTTCTTCAACTAAGAAGGTTCTTCAACTAATTGAGGATTTTCGGCAGCGTAGAAGCGACAATTTTGCTTGTTTACGCCTCCATTCAACTGAAAATGAGCCTCGTCTGACATGATGATTTTTTGCCAAAAGTCGGGTTCATTTCGAACGGTTTCGACGGCCCATTTGGCATAATCAAGCCGTTTCGGGTAATCAGCCGGGTTTAATTTTTGTGCCATTTGAATTTTGTACGGAAACATTTTCAAATCGATGCGAATTATGCGCCTGAGTGTTGTCCTGGCGATGCCTAATTCCTGAGAACGACGATAACTAGATGTTCGCGGAGCCTCCTCAACACTGGCTCGTACAGCCTCGATATTTTCAGCAGAACGTCGTGTACGTTGTCTGGATGCGTGGCTGGTATTGCTGAGACTACCGTGGTTAATAAATTTTGCGTATAAACGCTGTAAAGTGCTTTTGGATGGCGCACTTTTAACTTTATTTTTTTTTTTAAGCGCACGTTGAGTTTTCACAATTGAGAAGTTATTTTGGATGTAAAGCTGAATTATTTCAGCGCGTTCTTTTGGAGTGTACTGCTCCATGGTAAAAATTGTCTTGGACTGACGCTTCCAACGCGCTATGTCATTAGTCGATCTGACGTTCCTGTCAAAAGTTATAGGGTTGCCAGATGGGCCCGCTTTAAATGGCCTACCCTGTATTTAGAAGTTTTAATTTTAAAAAAATTTTAGTTTATGAATATTCCTTCTGTATATTTTCTTTCCTAATTTGATTTTTAATTTTAACTCTAATTTTATATCAAATTTTTTTTAAATTTGATTTTGATTTTACATTTATTTTTAGTTTCCATTTAATTGTAGTTTGAATATTAGTTTTATTTTTTGTAAATTTTAATTTTTAACTTTTAATTCTAATTTTTATTTATGCTTTTTTTTATTCTTTAAATTTTATTGCTAATATTTTTTTAAATTCTGCTTTTAATTTTGACTTTAATTTCAACTTATATTTTTAATTTTTATGTTCAGTTGTGAATTTTTAGTTTCTTATTTTCAATTTTTAATTTTTAATTATTAGTTTTTAATTTGGTTTTAATTTTCATTTGTGCATACTTTATTATTTTAATTTTAATGCCAAATTTATTTCTGACTTTAACTTAAAATTTCACTTGAATTTTAATTCCTATTTTAATTTTAACTTTAATTTCCGTTTTAATTTTAATTTTAATTTTAGTTTTAGTTTTAATTTTAGTTTAATTTAATTTTTGTTTTAATTTTAAGTTTAATTTCACATTGAATTTTACAATTAGCCAAACTTTTTTTTTATTTTAGTTACAATTTTAGTTATTCACTTTTATATTTAGATATTCTGAATTTATATCTTAATTTTAGTACGAATTTTAATTTTAGTTTGATATGTGACCATATTTTTTTTGTATTATTTTAGTTTTGTATTTAAGTTAAACTATTTATTATTATATTTACCTAAGTTAATTTATTTTTTAATTTTAAATTTTCTATTTTAAAATATTAAATTTGAATTTTAATTTTACTTTGAGGTTGAATTTTAAAATTGGCCTAACTTTTTTGTTATCTTAGTTTTAATTTTAATAATTTACTGCATTTTTTATTTGATTTTAACGGTTACTTAAAATTTTTTAGTTGCTGATTTTAGTTTCATGTTTTTAATTTTACTTTGAAGTTTCTAATTATTTATTTTCTAAATTCGAAAAATAATTTTAATTTTTGTTATAATTTTAATTTTTTTTTCTAATTATGCTTTAATTTATATTTTCTAAATTTTAATTTTAGTATTTATTTAAAATTTAATTAAAATAAATTTTTAATTTTAATTTAAATTTGGTTTTAATTTTAGTTTTTAATATTAATTTATTTTCAGCGTTTATGTAGTTTAATACTTATTTTATTTTATTTGTAGATTCATATTTTATAACTGCAAATAAATAATTTATAACGGGAAATCATTTTAAATTTAATTTTATTTTATGAATTTTGAATATTTTATTGGGAAATTACTTTAAAGAGAAGCTGAAAAAACTGTTTCCGTTTCCACGTTTTCGAACCGTGACATAATAATCAGGCCTAATTGTTGGCCTATAATTGGCTCTTTTAGAATATATTCCTACATAAATAAGATCGGCCGAACAGTCAAAACTTTAAATCGCCCTCGCGCACTCTTATATATGTGAATAACGCATTAAATATGAGAATTGTTATTTCTATTCCATTCCTGGGTTTCCAAAATATCAAGCATGGCATTGACGCGCGTGCTCAAGATTCTGTGGGCATCCTCAAAAGCATTTCTTGTTAAAGATTTTTAATGTTCTTTTTCTGCTCAACAAATTTAATTCGTCTTGGCAGCCAAAGTTTATCTCAAGAGCATCTATTTCGAGATTTTAGCACCACAATTCACAGCCGTCTTCTTCTTTAAACACACACACATGCATAAAACGCTATGCTTCTACATTTATTATTAGCTTGCCAATATCTTAGATATGTACGTCGTATGAATGTGGCAAAACTAAATATTTTTTTTTTTGTTTTTACGGAAGGATAAATTTGTATCGCTAACACACATTTCCGCAAGCCGCCGCATTAACAATTCAAATAAAAGCTATGCCCAACCGGAATATAACAGCCAGTTCCAGCGTAGCAAATAGTATGTAGATTGCGGCAAGCTTGAAGATACATATACCACGGGAGAATCCACCGATATACTCACAAAAATACGCATTTGGCTATAGCAGAAATCTGTGCGCCTTAGAATCCATATTTTTACACATTTTTCTACATTTTCTTAATTTTATCTTTCCTTTTTGAATATTTTATTTAATTTGCATATGTATGCGTATGTTTCTGAAATGTCTTTACTTCTGAGAGCTCTTTAATTCTTTTTCACCACCATATTTATACAGTTCGTGTCATAAAATATGCAAAAGTATGTCACAAACTTCGAAATGTCGCCAAAAAGTATGCTTTGCCTTCGCTTGCACTCACACAATGCTTGGATAGGCAATTTAGTTGATCAGCTAAGAATTGGGTTCGTTCACCACGCAAAAGAGTAAAGAAACAAGTCGAAAGTTTAATTTAGTAGTAGACAGGCTTGACCTCAACCACATACACAGCAGGCAGCGCCGCACAAACTTAAAATCAAGACTATAAAATTCTTGCATACTTTGCAGGTTTCTCTCAGATTTGTGCAAATTGTATAAATTGGAAGATTGTGCAACTTTTCAGGTTTACTTTGGCTGCGAAGGCAGCAACCAAAGGGAATGCAAGAGATGTTCTGAAATGTAAGAGATATTCTCGGCTTAACAGTTCAAAATTTGAGTGCGGCTAGCCGTAGTGTAACTGAAAAACTATGTCCTTTCACCTCATTCGTAGTACACTGGCAGTTACAGAAGCCGACTGGTGTTTATGGCTTTCGTCCAAATTTGTGAAAATGGGCATTATGATTTTACAATGTCGGCATTTGAGACAGGCTGGCGTAATTGTGTTTGCTTTTGTCGCAAAATTAATGAAAACTGGCACTTTGGTGTAGCAGAGTTGAAGAACTAAAAAAAAATGTTCTTACGAAAAGAAATTTAGAAGACTTTTATTAAATAAAATTGATTGCTTGGAAAAGGGTACCAGCAAGCATTAGTGTTATTTGTGTTTTTTTTTTGTTACTTTTTATTTTTGTTTTCGATCGAATTATTATCCCCGATTTACTTTCATTTTAATATTTTGAGGAAACAACTTCCAAAACGCCTTAAATCGATGAGGTGATTAAGGTAATAAAGATAAGTCATAAAAGAAAATTAAATTACTAGAAAATTATTATTTCATTATTAAAAAGAACTGTATATGTTCCCCTTTAAAAACTGTATAAATTTCAAATTAATAAATTTCTTTAATTTAAATGAAAAAACCTGAGACAGTTTTTTCAAAGATGGCAAAATAAAACTTGTGCCCCATAATTCTTTCCAAAATTTTTTTTTAATAGATTTAATGCTAAAAATCAAAAACAAAATAATATAAAAATATTAAAAGGAACTGAATATGCTTCCCTTTAAAACCTGAAAATTTTCAGAATCAATAAGTTTTCATTTTTGATTCAGAATAATTAATTTTTTTTTAATTTGTCCAATTTACATTGTTACAAATTACATTTTTCATGGACTAAAACTTTTCTTTATGAGACTTATGTATGGAGTCATTCAAGGGTGATGCAGTTCTTTGGCAACATTTTTTTATAAATACCAAAATTAATCATGAATAAAATAAAACATTTTTTTGAATGATGGAAACTTTTAAAGTAAAGGTAAAGGTATGCCCACTCAGTTATTTTCCTTTAACAATAATAAATTATTTTGAGTTTTCAGCGAAGCGAACAGGAATCATAGTTTCAATATATAAAAATAAATCCAATATTTTTTCGCTCGATGGTTGTAGTGGTCGCTATCTCGTAAAGTATCAATCGGAAAAGTTTAAAGTTTATGCTTCTGGTCAAGGTGGCATTTTGTGCTTAACATTTTTTTTTTGTTACTTTTTGTTTATTTCATTCAGTTGTAGGTTACAGGGTGTTAAAAATGGAAGTCAACAAAGAGACAATTTGATGCATTTAACAGTTTTTCTTTGATAAAGGCGAAAATGCAGCTGAAACTGTGATGGTGCTTATGGTGCCGATGTAATTTTGGTATCGTCGATTTTGTTCAAGCGTTTTTAATGTTACAAAAAATGTCGATAATGTGAAAAATATCGAAAATATCGATAAAATTACTTATATAATCGAAGTTGACCGCCATGTCAGTAGTCTTAGCATTGCCAAGAAGCTGACGATCGACCATAAATCAGCTCTAGACCATTTGCGCAAAGCTGGATTCAAAACGAAGCTCGATGTCTGGGTGTCACACAAATTAACACCAAAAAGCATGATGGATCGAATTTCTATCTACGAAACCTTGACCAAACAGAATAAAATCGACCCATTTCCTAGACGGGTGACGGCCGGGTCAAATACGAAAATTGTGAGCGAAAACGATCGTGAAGAAGTAGCTCAAACGGTTGCCAAACTAGGACTAACAACAAGTAAATTCTATTATGAATTTGGTGCGACTCGAAAAGACTCATTTATTATGAGTTGCTCCTGTATGGCCAAATTTAGATTTCTACTGTTAACAATTGGATTGCTTGAAGTTAACGATTGACCAGAGACTTCCAGAATTTACCAACAGCAGAGATGTTGTATTCCATCAGGAAAACGTAAGGTTAAGTTTTAATGCATCCACCCTGCAGTCCGGACCTGGCACCCAGCGATTACCATCTTTTGCTGTCATTGCAAAACTTCCTGAGTGATAAGAAATTGGTATCAATAGAAAATTATGAAAATGGATTACAAGAGTTTTTCGCGAATAAGCACCAAGACTTCTAAAAGGGAGGCATTATGAAGCTATCTTTAAAATTGCAACAAATTATGCAATAAAGCGGTGCATAATTGACCCAAATCGGACAATTTGAGATATCTGAAATAAAGTTTTGAATTTTACGCAAACATAATGGATTTATTTTTACACAGCCTTCGAGCAATTTTGATCAAGGCCGTTCCAGCAGGGTAAGGGTTTCTTGAACCCCTGCGATTTGTCAAGTGTCGAATGCCTCGCCACAAGTGAGACTTGGCTTATTGTTTTCATATATAGAGGGTCTTCAGAGAGCTGCCTTTAAACTTAACTGGTCGCCGGGAAATATTAAAATTAGATTCTGAACTTTTCAATTTTTTACACTCTGACGATATCAGGCGCTGAGAAGCTACACGCGGCATTACTAAGCAATGAATAATTCATTTCACTGTTTGAGGGGTCTCCTACACGCTAATTTAAAAAAATTTTTTGCCAAGATTCTGTAGCTATAATCGATTTTTCGCTACACTTTTATGTAACTAATATTCAGCATGAGTTAGCCTACAAAAAAGCTTTTAGAATCCAAATATTAGTTTCCCTATAAATTCTGTTTGCTAAAGCCACAAAACTCCATCTTCATGTTGCCAAATTTACAGAATATCAGTTTATTAATCCCATACTCAAGCGAATAACATGGACATGTCAACATTGAATTCGACATAAATACACCACATATGCGCCCTAAACTATGCAGCACGTTCAGCTGTAAGTTCATTTAGCGTAACTACAAAAAAAATTCATGCAAAACTGAACGTATCGCAATGTGTTGTCCGCACTGTGTACAATCAAAAGGATAAATATGCGTATATATTTGAGTGTGAATGTGTGTGCATGTATACATTTATGGATATCTGTAGCAAAATAGCAAAAAATAGCTAAAGCATTCGAAATTGCAGCTGGTGTTGGAGAGTCTGCATGGCAAACAAATTGAAGGGACTATTTGCGTGCGAGCGAGTGAGAGGAGGTGTTTGTATGAGTGGACTTTATTTGAGCATAGATTGCATGAACATATCACACATGCCAGCGGATGACATACTCACTTAAAGGTATATGCACGCGCTCATACACACACACACATATATACACATAGGAATTTTTGTCCATTCATGTGCGCAGTCAAATTGAACCGCCAATCGAAATGCAGCCAGTGAATTGAACGGTGCCGGATGCTACATTCACTTTATAAATGACGCAACTCTCGCCCGCTCTACAACTTGGTTGAATTTGCATTTAGGTGAACATACTCGGTTATCGACATATTTTGTTATATATATATGCATACATATATACATACACACATACATATATGCGTACTGTTCTTGAACCACGCAACCAAGTGATGTGAAATTCGACTAACCAACAGCTGCCAATTCGACAGCGAATATTAGCCAAGCGGTGTAACGGGCGGTTCAAGGCACTGCGGCTTATCGAGGGACAATGGCATTTTTGAAGCGTGAAGCTGGCATGAGAGGTCAACACAAGTACGGGCATTGAATTTGCCCCTACCCACAAACACGAGCATGTGCACTTGTATAGGAATATCTGTGCGTGGCAGAATGCATACAAATTTCACATATTTTGCGGTTTACGTATTTCGTATTTTAAACTCGTACCAGGTTACTGGATGCATGCATTTGGTTGTTGCCAATGTATGAAACTTGCGTAGAGCTGCCGAGTCCATGTTTACACTGTGGCTTCAGAATTCATACCTGCCATGCATTTGTGCATGTTTTCGGCTGCGATGTGGGCGACAAAATCTGTACTGCAGTGCTAGTCGAGCTGACCACAGCTTGTTTAAAGACCAGGAGTGAGTTGTTAAAAACGATAGCCAACTATGAGGATTGAGGTGTTCAGAATGTGCGCATGCATTAATTGTGGTTACACGCATTTATTTCTTACGGCTACGGTCATATATACGAGTGCATGGCAATACACTCACTTACGTGTTTGGGTAGACAAGATGTCAGTTTGTGGCGAGTGGTTAATTAACGATCTTCGGAGGTATATTTCGCTATTAAGTGCCAGTTGATGACCACTCATTTTTAAAGACTGATGAATAATGACTACTGATTAGTGATTAATGATCACTAATAAATGACTAATGACTAAAGTTTAATCAACACAGAATTTAAACCATATTCACTGAATAATTATGTCAAACAGCTGTTGACTAATGACTAGTAACTAGTGACAAATTGCTCATGACTAATGTAAAATGACCGTCAGTGACTACTGACTAGTGAATAATGACTACTGACTAGCGATTAATGATAACTGATAAATGACTAACGACTTATGATTAATGGCTAATGGACAAAGCTAATTCACAAAACTTATGGATAATAACTACCGACTAATAAGCCATGACTAATGACTAAAGACTGAATGGGTAATGACTAATGACTAATGGTCAATGACTAATGTCTAATCCTTGTATAATAACCAATAATGATTATTAATAATTTATAACTACAGAATACTTATTTCTAACAGCTAGTGGTTAGTGACTAGTGACTAGTGGCAAATGACTAATGGAAAATGACAAATTAAATAAATTATGAATAACGACTAGTCACGAATGAACCGTAATTAGTGACTAGTGATTAACATTTACTGACAAATGACTGATGACAAATGATAATTGACGAATAGCTTACGACTTATTTCAATTGACTAATGACTAAAAAGCTGCCATAGCCGAGTTGGGTTGGTGCGTGATTACCATTCGGAATTCACAGAGAGAACGTTGGTTCGAATCTCGGTGAACATTTTTCTAATAGTGGTCGCCCCTCGACAGGCAATGGCAAACCTCCGAGTCTATTTCTGCCATGAAAAAGCTCCTCATAAAAATATCTGCCGTTCGGAGTTGGCGTGAAACTGTAGGCCCCTGCATTTGTGGAACAACATGAAGACGCACACCACAAATAGGAGGAGGAGCTCGGCCAAACACCCAGAAAGGGTGTACGCGCCAATTATATATATATATGTATAATGACTAACAAGTAATGACTAACAACTAATAAATATTAACTCATAGCAAATCGGTTACTAATAAATAATGGATGGCGGCTCTTAGCTAATGGCTAATGAAAAATACCTCGTCTTTAATAAGTTATGTTCAGTAACCACTCTTAAATGAAGAATATCGTTTGACCAATGACTACTGACATATGACTAATTCCTGTTTCATGAGTAACGGCTGATGACTAATGACCAATGACCAACGATACGGACACAAACGTGGCCTCATATTAGAAGATTAACTTTCTGGACTCAAATAAAACGTGCAGGAGTGCAGCCACTAAGACAGCATCCCTACTCAGTATGCTGGGTAGACAAGCAAACGGGAAATAATGATGGCTACCACGCTCTCCGTTCTGCGCCCTTGTAAACTCCTAGCATTGGTGTAATTAAAGGAAGCTCTGAGAGTTTTGTCTGCCTACCGCACAGTATAAAGGCCAGCTGTTCAAATGATAAGCGGTTCAATACCTATAGATTTACTAGCATTTAAGAGGAACAAATTGTGAGCATTAAAGAACGAGAGGTTGGAAGAAAAAGTAAGCAAACTTGCAGCGCGCGAAATAAAGCACGAAACGATAAGGTTAGGAAAAACCGTTGGAGAAACGAAAATCGCAGCAGATGAACGGTCAGGCTAATAAAAGATGCTACTATTTCGAAGCATGATTATTTCTAGAAGAACCTGTTCTAAATAGGGAAATGCGAAAACCTCTTTAAATTTAAATTTTATATAGTAGAAATGCGTAAACAGTTTTTATTTTCTCATCAATTAAATATTTTATCAGGAGTGTATAAATAGTAGTATATAAACAAAGAGTACTTAATAACTAAAATCAAAATAAATATACAATAAATAAACTTCTTTTAGGTGTTTGGCCGAGCTCCTCCTCCTATTTGTGATGAGTGTCTTGATGTTGTTCCACAAATGGAGGGACCTACTTTCAGCTCCTTGATGGCAGAAATGCACTCCGAGGTTTGCCATTGCTTGCCGAGGAGCGACCGCTATTAGAAAATAACCTCTTTCTGCCGAATCGTAGTAACGCACCAGCCCATTCAACTTTGGCGACTGCCGGAACTAGCCAGCTTATAAAATTTGTAGCTATATTTTTTAAGACGTATGAGGTGGCTACAGAACCGAAAGCCATAGCTCTGCATTTTCTATTTAAGCTGTTCATTCAGAGAAAAAAATAAATACTTTCCATTCTACAAATAGTTGTGAAATCCTTGAACCAATGACCTTGAATGTTGATCAAGTGGTGCAGCTCAAATAAACCCAGCTAATTTGTAAATTCGTTCAGCGTAAAAATTAGCACTAATATTTTAGTTGAACACCGCATAGAAATTCCTCTGATGCGGGCGTTAAACATTGCATTCTCTATTACTTCAAGAGAGGCGTTCAAATGCACGCAAGACTTCTATATTTTATTTATCTATATTCAAAGCTGACCGAATAGCAGACATCATACAAATTATACCATGGTTAAACTCCTGTATGGGTATTCATGTGGCGGGATTTCAATTTCCTGAGGTCGCGAGCGCTTACGTTTACTTTACTGCCATATTTATCTGAACCACCGAGCTTTTCTGAGATCCCACCCCCGTTGATTGATGCCCATTGTGGATTATCATTTGCGACTACATAGTTGACTGGCCACGAACGTGCGAAGCAGATGCTGGCAACTGCTTACTCAATTCACTTTCCTTCTCGCGGTTACTCATACGACGTGTTGTACCATTAAAGTACATATTATACAAAGAGCGCTATAAAGTAGTGAGCGAGAGTGGCAGTAAAATTAGTGACGCGCATTTTAACGTCACCGCTGTTGTGGGCATGCCGCTTATTTAATGTTCCGTTAAAGTGAACCTACACACAGCGATGACCAAAGCAGTAGATTGGTTAAGAAAAGTGCAAAGAATGCAAAAGAAGAAAAGTTAATCATTACTGAAAAAATTCGGTTTAATTTGCAAGACCGTAGGCAATAGGTATCACTGAGCGGTACGTGGAGAGTTGCTGTAATTAAAAAGCTTATATACGACATAGTCGACAGTTCAGTGTGAATATGCACAAGAATATAATAGCAAAACAGCGCTAAGCAACATACCTTGGTGATTATGTATTCCGCAAGGTTAGAGTGACAAAAAAATGCGAAAGCCTTGAACGTCGACTGCGACGGCTGCTCAGCGTTAAATTGAAATTTTTTGTTACTTCCGCAACAACGGCAAATGACAAACTTTTTGCACAACTTTTTAATGAAATTTTCCGGGATAGCAACTCTCTGACTGACACAGCCGCACGAGACACAAAACGATAATAAACACGGATAGCAGTGGCTGGGCCGCAGCCTGTCTACAATTATTTACTGACGAGTTGGTGATTGTAAGTCAGTTAGGCTGGGGTTTCCTAATTCTTTTGGGTACTTTTCTTAATTAGAAATCCACCGCAAATACTGAGGGAAAACTTTTACTGCATCTACAACGTGAATTGGCTTAAATTATAGACATCTTAAATAAAGCGATGATACTTGTGAGAATATTTAAATAATATAATTATAGCAGGATCATAGATATAAACAGCAGGTCAGAAGCAGCAGGTGTCTTAAAATAAACTAGCAGGTAATGTGCGGCTTGTGTGAAAAAAAGTATACACAACTGCAAGAAACGAATCTCATTTCGCCTTGGAATGGACAAACTTTAAGCTGATCTTTTTTCATATGAAATACACCTGTGCCTGGACTAGTCTTAAATTACATAGATAAAGCCTATGAGCAGCAGATATACTTATTCCTGTATATAAATGAGTAGGTAAAAGCCACAGGAAAGTAGTTAAAGGAAAAAATATGAGCCTAAATTAAAGAGAATCCCGTATAAAGGAAATAAAAAAACCTAGGGGGAAAGTGAGTGAGCGAGTCAATTTGGCTTGTGGCTCCTCATACAACTTGTTAACAAAGTAACTTATCTACCATATATTTATTTACAAATGGGTGTATGCATATAGCTTGCCAACCCAGAAGCCAACCCAGTTTGATGAAAGACAGCTACTTTTAATTGAATTATAATTACAAAACAAGAGCTTACGTTGAAAAGAAAGACACTGGTGACACTAGGGCTCCAGCAGAGGTGCTGATATGTACAGACAGATGACTTGTAACAGCATAATAGGTGCTGTGCTTGTGGATAGCACTCAACCGTGAAACCAAGTCGCTGCTGGTGGTAAAGGACACAGCACCGGAAGTAAGAAAATATGGTTGCTGGTTGAGACGAGTAGTATGCGGAATGGAATGGTGGATGGATAATTCAAGAAAGCAAATAAGACAATAAAAAGAAGTGAAAGAGAAACAATCACAATAAGAAAAGTAAAAATAATAAATAAGTAATACTGAAAGGTATTTCGCCAGGTAGCAAAGCTTGGCAAAAAGTTCAACTCAAAGACAACAACGAAAAGCAGAAATGAGCAAAGAAAAAAGAAGAAAGAAATAGGCAAAGGTAAATATACAACTAACGAAAAAGAAAGGGAAGAAAAGTATCAGGTAGAGGATACAAAAAATGAAAGGTACCGAGAAGAAAAGTATTTGAGAAAATTGTCAAAAAGACACGTGTGAGCCGCTTGCGATACAAATATTTACTTCAGACACATTCAAGGTAAATGTGAATGTGAAGGGCTGAAGTGCTATAAGTAAGACAAATTAGTGACAGTGTTCCTGGAAACGAAGTTATGTGCATGCGTATAAGCAGGTTGTGTATATCTGTATATTAGGCTGGTTCAAAAAAATTATTTTTCTTCATGCTTCAAACGAAATTTGTTCTATGAAATAACACAAAAAAAACACCCCTTTTTTTAATAAATTTTTTTATTTTTTATTTATTTGTGCCACCAACGCTTTGAAAATTACTATTGAGTTCCTATGGGAAAAAATGATAGTAAAAATGAAGACAGGAAGAAGATAATTTTTTTATTTTTAATTTTTTGGTGCTTTCAGGTTTCTTATAAAAAAGGTGTTTGCGGGGTTGTTATAATTTATTAGTTTTAATTGGTTCCTGTTATAAAATAAGCTCTTTTTTTGTTTCAGTTCAACATAGAATATTATTTCTTTGGTGTTTTTGAAAATAATTTAAACGATCTGTGTAACTAAGGAGGTACAATAGCTCAAGCTTTGACGATAGTGCTTGCTAATGATTTCGAAAAAAAAAAAATGTTTATATTTAAATATTTTTCATGATGATGACTTAGAAAGAGAATTAAAGGAAATTCATTTAGAATTAATTCTTTGATAAAGAATAATTTCGAATATGAATGATGATTTTTTGGCCGCCTTGAGTCACTAGCATTCGGAAAAACGGAGAATGCCGTTCGGAGTTGGCTAAAAACTGCAGATACCTCCATTTGTGCAACCACATGAAGACTCACGTCACAGATAGGAGAGGGAGCTCGGCCAATACCCACGAAAATGTGTAAAAGCAAAATATATTTTACATATATAAATGTCTGCATTTATTCCTTTGTAATACGGATTTAATTTGTTTTCATTGAAAAACTATATATTTTTTGTCTTATTACTATTTTGTTAACAAATTGTTAGAGAATGTTATATTTGAGCCATCTTAATGTACGTATATTTTAAATTTAAATAATGTCTATATTTAAAGTAAACTTGCGTGCAAGATTAATTTGCTACAATGCTTTTAAAGAGGCACCATTTGGTATGAATTTTAATTCTTTCTTGATTTGGTAAAATACCTTTTAAAATCCTTAATTAAAAAGAAATCATTAGGAGAAGAAAATTAGATCTGAATATAAATATTTTAACAAAAAATTTGACCTTTTCAGCAAAATCGGCTAAGGGTTGTGTGATTGAGCGCCTTCTCCATAATTGCTACTTTAAATTATCGGTCAATTTAAGTGCAAAAGTAAGCGGAGAAGTAAGCCCATACAGGACTACAAAATAATTCATTAAACAAAACATATTCTACAAAAAAAAATCATTGCATAAAATTTCTTACATTTTATCCCGCAAGGCTGCTAAAAAGCCAGGTTTGCAGAATCTGATATAGTGAAAAACGAAACTGTACATCCAGCTTTGGCTTTGGTATTCACATCACTACGAAAACTATAGAACGTAGAGTTTCAAACTTTGTATTTTCCAAAACTTGCCAAAATTTAAATTTTTGAACCGGAATTTCTTGAATTTGTCTGAGTATGCACAGTTAAAAATGGGATTTTTCAAAGTGCAAGTTTCAAGTGACTACAGAATATAGCTATTTTGAGGAAATATTTAATAATGATGATGCTAGGCTTTTTCTTCCATATAAAAAAGTTTTGTTTATTGTTATGGAGAAAGTAGTAGGGACAGGGACCACAAGTTGGCATAAAATTAATAATTCTTTTGGATGATAAACAATTTTTGCAAATGGCGTCAATTATATTTGGCACTTGTGAAATGGACTACTGCTGAATGGTCAAAATGAAGACTTCCATCACACAAAGAATTTTTAATTTATTTAGTAAAGTAGTTATTGAAAAACAAAACTGGATGATTAATTTTGTGCCACCTTGTATATACTAAAATAATAGACAATCTAAGAAAAAACACTATAAATACTAACCATAAACAATATTGATTGCAAATCGGAGGTTAGTGACACTACTTGCTAGGGTGGGTCGATTTAAAAATCGCTCATTGTTCCCCCATCATATGCCAAGTTGCCGACGTTAAAATCTTTTCTATTTTAAGAAACGCATCCCGTTAACAAATGCTCCAAATTAGCATGATAAAGTTCTTTCTTGGTTTATTAGCAATCAGCTATTTTTAAATATTACTAAATGCTACCACATTATTTTCGCCAAGTGTTTTTCTCCTTTGAACGCATCTTCTTTTATCTCTAATTGTGGTCTTAGATCTGTCAGTGATGCATAGCCTCAACGTATGTGGACCAGAATACATTTATTTATGTTATGGATCACGGGAGGTTGTTTTTTACTTACACACTTGATATGTAACAAAATACACCTGGACGCTTTCTACTATCTAGCAAATATGGAGAAAATGTAAGACCGCCTGCAAAAGAATCAACACGATTTTTGGGGCACTTAAAACTTGCACTTTATTGAAGCAAAATTTAATGGGTTTATAGCATACTGCATACTCGTAATTAAAAAAATAAAATTCTGGTTAAAAGGTTTAAGGTTTTGATGAAAATTTCTTGAGTCTTTTTCAAGTAACACAAAGTTGAAGATTAGGATTTATAAGGTTTTTGTAGGAGAATGTACCATATTTTGAAGAAGAAATAGAGAAAATTAAATAAAAAATAAATTTAATTGCCAAAATGTATCCACAAATCTCTGTGCTATGGTTTTCATTAACTAAAAACCCAAATTTAAATTCAAAAAAATTGTGCAAAGGCCCAAAATATTCAAATTTAATCCGCGTGTGATTTGTATAAAGCCGCAAGTCTAAAATAATATGTAAGCGTTAAATTTACGGTGCACTTTTGTGCACCAGCATGTTGCATAGCAGAACTGTTGCACCGCAGAGAACTCGGTGGTCGACCGCAAAGGGGGTGGATGGGTGGCGAATGCAAAGATAAGCGCAGAACTGTTAAGAAGTGTGCAAGCAGCTTAGCTAATTTATAGAGAATTTATGAATTCCGAAGAATTTGTGCAAAGAATAGGAGAATCATGCAAATATAGATGCAACATGCATGCGTGAGTACACAAAATGTGTGCGGAAATATAGTTTATGCCATTTATGAATTTAAGAACAGAAAGATGGCAAAAGTTCTATGTGCACCCACTCTAATCTGCCACAAGCCACACTCACAAATACTCATGCCTCATATGAATGCCCCATTCAGCCTTGAATGTGAAGTGCAGCAGCTTGTCAACTGCTTGCAATATGAAAATTCGCATGTTTCCTTAGAAAATTGTGGCATGCAACATAACTGCAGAGTTATGATAAAAGCCAAAATTTTACAGTTGAGAAACGAGAGCAAACGCTAGTGTACAATACATGTATGATATGTGTGTGTGTGTGTGTGTGTATGGGTAACCACTGCTTAATTCATGACACACAAACACAGCTGTGCATTTACGCAACAATGGCATGTTCTTGGTTGCGAGTTGCTTTTAAAAAATATCACAAAGTGAAAGAAAAGAAAACTGAAATTAGTATGAAAAGTCAACAGTAAATGGGCGTGGCTGCGTAGTATCAAAGAATGCATGCTGCCACATTTTTCGCTCTGGCACTCTACACTTTGCTTGCACACCAGTCATGTGTATGCTTCACACGCATATGCAACATCTGTGAAATTATTGTTGCAAGCGAGGCACGCAAAAAATTGCCATGACAAAAAATCGGAGGTAGAAAGCAGTGGTGGGCGAAGAAGTATGAACGAACATTACAACAGCTGGCGACTACTTGCAACACCGAGTGTTGACAACTACAACAACTACACCAACAACCTCAACATTTCATTTGCACAAAAGCCATCTTGCGAAAAGCGGAAAGTGAACGAAATCGAAGAAAAATGCTGCAAAAAGAAACAACATTTCAGTTTAGTCTTTTTCCATGTAATTTAATTCAACTTTTGCTGAAGATACGCGATTTCGAACAAGTGAAGTGAGTTGCATTTGCCATGCAAATATTCAGCATAAATTCAGTTGTCATTTTTGCTTGAATCTCTGCAGACGCAGTTCGTTGACAGTCACCGGAACACCATAAGACTTGGCAACTGGCTTGCATTCAATTTCAATTTGAGGCAAAAGGTACAACAAAATAAATGACAAACGAAATGCTTGAATGCTAGTAGCGGATGTGTGTGCAGTTAAATGAAAGAAGAAGCATAAGGAATGAGATAGACAAAGCGGCAGCGGAATAAGAGATCCAGCACGGTAAGATTTTGTTTATGCGTTAATTGACAATAACTGGAGAAGCTCTTAGCGAGACGTTTGATTTCAATCTTTTGATAGGAGTTTTAATAGAAATAGGTGTAGACATCTCAGCCGGGTACGGCCGGAAGCATGGCGCATACACTCAGCGCAACCCAGGTCCGTCTTAGGTTTATTGAGAGAGCTCGGCTTGGATGAAGTACTGTGCTAGGTAGAGGGCCCGAAAATCTTAAGGTTGATATAAGGTTGAAACTCATACTTCTCCCCATTTTCATTTATTCATTCGTTCATTCAGAGTTTCATTTAAAAAGTTTGTACAACACTACCATACACAGCATCTTTTTATGTTTTTATATTCTAGCAAAATCAGCCTTTTGAGGATAACTGGACTTGTTAGTGATAGTAAAAAATTATGAAGCACCTGTAATTAGGTAAACTTGCCACAGGCGCATGCGTTGATACGTGGCTACTATTCGCTAGTGCCCGAAATCCCATGCATGAAATACATGAAAATAATGGAAAATGTTTCTTGTGATAACGATCGCTCCTCGGCTGGCAATGGAAAACCTCTTCATAAAAACACCATAAAACAGTAGGCCTCCTAAGTTGTGGGAGACAATCAAGACTAAGGATTTCGCCATCAATTAGTACAGTAGAATGATAGGCTTGGATGACTGAACTTAAAGGTGGTCCTACAAGCCTTGAAGACAATGAACGTCGAGGACTTCCAAAAGCAGCAAACAGCAAAAACACCAGAAATCGTAGAAAAAATACAGAAAATAGTCGAATGGCTGAAGGAGATTTACAAGGTAAAGTCCAAAATAAACAAGGCTGGTGTCATAGGAATGTTTTTGATGCCGCCATCGTTTAAATGAGTTACATCCCTAGCTAACTTCCAGTGAAAGCTTGGTGGCACTCGGTTCAGTGGATGCGAAGTTATTGCGTCTAAAGTGTCAGTATGTTTGTGTCATCAGTAAAGAAATTGAGTATCGAACAAAGAGCTAATATCAAATTTTGTTTACCGAAATATTTGAATTGATGAAAAAAGTTTATGGCGATGATTGTCTATCTCGTGTCAGAGCTCATGAGGGGTTTACACGTTTCACAGATGGTTGTGAGGACATAAATGACAATGAACATAGGGACCGCCCAAAATCAGTAATGACCGGAAGCTTCATCGAAATTGTTCATAAATTTATTAAAAATAAACTGAAATCATAGTTGAAATTCATGGAATCGATTTATCGCATTTCAAACGATCATTTGGGCTTACGAAGGGTCTGTCCAAAAATTGCTCAGAATTCAACGTTCGACAGACCTCATTAAAGAGGCGAGAAAAGACGAGAACTTCCTGCCGAACGGAAGGCCCCAGACGAGCCACCACCCAAGAAATCGCGTTTGGAGAAGTCAGAAATCGAGTCGATGGTCATTTGTTTTCCAAGAGAATTGTCCACGAGGAGCTCGTGCCAACGGTCCAAACCGTCAATGCATTTTTCTATTTTGGCGTATTGAAACGTTTGTTGCATCTCATTCGTCGCTGGCGCTTATTGCATGATAATGCACCATCTCATCGATCCACTTTTGTGAGTGATTTTTTGACTAGAAACCGTATTTTAACCATCAATCACTCACCGTATTCGCCTGATATGACTCCCTGTGACTTCTACCTATTCGGAAAATTACATTAGACTATGAAAGAAAACGTTTTGCGTCCGTAGAGGCCATTCAAAAGGCTTGCACCGACATTCTGAAGGACAATGGCATGAAACACTCTTTCTTTTAGATCGTGTCAAATAGTGTATCGAGGTCAGAGGGGATTATTTTGAATAAATAAACTCGAAGTTATCAGAACAAAGCTCCTGTCATTTATATTTCCTCGAGAAGGATAAGTACATCGACACCATATAAATCTATTTTCGTTTAAGAATGGGTTTGGTACGGTTTTGGTTTAAGAATGTATATAAAATATTAAAAAAATCCTTATTCACCCAGTTATGCTTGTGTCTGTTTATACGCATCTAAGTAAACTCTCAATAAGCCACAACATTTTCTATTTTGGCAAACGATCCTGGCAATCACTTAAGCTCAACTCTTTAGCGAGGTAATAAAAAATTTATTTTGTATTTAAAATTACCATTATTTTGTGTATAAAATCACTTTTTTTTTGTTTTTAATATAAAATATAGCAAATATTGCAACGTGTAACTCTGCCAACGAAAAAGAATAAGAACAGAGAAAATCATTTATTAAAAAGTATTTTAATTGCACATATTTACTCAAAAAACTTTTATTATGCAACACCTTTGGTTTTGGCTTTGGTTTTGGGGCTTTCAGCAAATATTTGTGTTTCGAGAAGCAAAGAAGTAATATAAAATTTGTTTTGTTGGTAAGCAGCCATGGATACTTCAAGGAACCCTTTTTGTCCTGTCGGTCCCAACGTAGTAGAAAATGCAAGGCACGTTCTATTTATTCGCCCACGTTTTGACCACAAAAGACATGAGCTCTTCAAGATATTCAGTGAATTCCCAGTAGAAATGAATTCCCCATAGCTCAAATGTGCGATGAAGCAAAAAAATGACGTGCTTTAGCGAAGCTGTAGGGCGTATAACAAAGATTTTACGTTAGGAGGAATGGGCCCGAAAGGTGGAGTTCAGACAACAACAACTGGCCCAGCAGGCTGCGGAAATCGACGAGCGTGAACACCGGACAGTTATCAGCACTAACATAGATATAGACTGACGATTTGAGTAAAAATACTCGATAACGGCCTCCCGACGCATTACTTAACGGCAAGGTTCCGGGAGGAGCAACGAATCGGACGAGAGGAGGTTTTAGTTAGTGTTAAAGTCCAACACCGACGGCCAACTGGCCAAGTACGCTTTTGACGTTTTCCTCCTATTAGAAAAGAAGAAAGTAAGTAATGGTGACCTATTAGAAAACCTACTATTTTCCTTATGCCTGCTTTACGCATATTGTGAAATTCCCTTTTGTAGGTCAAAGTTCTTATAAGCCGTTTGGCTTGACGAGGTTCTTGTATGACTTCCCAATCTTTACTTCTTTGCGTATTCCTCCAACTATTTATTTAAGCAATGAAGTAATGAATACCTTAAAAGTGGCATAACCCAATGAGAATTTAAATGGTTTGGTGGTTTCGCACATTCATTCATCAAGGCACTGGCATCCATCGGTTGCTTCGACGATATCATATTTTAAAAAGCGTATGAAGCATATACTTACGCGCAAGAGTTGCATTTAAAAATCAAATTTCCTTCAAGCAATGATTATGCAATAGCCAGAGGGCCAGAGTCAATGGGCGGAAAAGGGCGTACATCGCAGCAACAGATTTATGGGCAACCAGGCATCCTCTTTATCTTCCATACACTAAATTATCAACCACAACGCGCACGGCTGTACAACTAAGGGAAATATGTGGAAGATGAACTTGGTGGCCAACGGGATGCGGACCTGTTCAAATTACTGGCTAAGCGATTTATTTATGAGTTCTACATTAGTAGTGGCACCATGGACACCACAGTACTTCACTCCAACACAAATCTTTCCATCAATCAGGCATGTAGCCTTTGCTTAGGTGTTTGGCGGTGCTTCTCCTCCGATTTTCAGCGGCGGTGTTGACGTTGGCCAGCCAACAAAGGAAACTGCAGTCGCTTGCAAATGGCTTTTATAAGCAAATTTTTCTTAGCAAAATTCACTCAGAGATTTGCCTTTGCTGTTGAGTGGCCCGTGGAATTTGGCGCGTGTCATTAATGAAACTTCGTCATCCACAGTAGGCAAGGATCTCGGTACTAGCAGAGAGTTGAGCATGCACAAACCCACTCGACTATGGCAGTATATTTAATATCCCTCTCCATTCCAATGCGCTCTCAGCCGCATATCTTCCACCTCACCAACCCCTACCAGCACACAGGCACAATTGCTCGCAGTTGCATGCTGGATGTTGTTCAGTAGACTGTAAATTATCAAATTTGTAACTGCACACCTAAAGCAACGACAACAACAACTACACCGATACCTCACATTCTGTGAAGGCGGACAAGGACGATGCCATTGCAGATATTCGCTCATTACGCCCCAAAGCGTGAACGCGCAGTGTGGCACTGCAGCAGCAGACAATGAGCGAATGAATTTAGATGTTCTGTACATTTCTACATATTAATTTGTATTTATATGCAATGGCAATTGCTGTGACATTTACAGTGCTAAGGGAGTTGTTACCGCTGTTCACTTGAGTGCGTTTACAATTGTTGCATGCCACTAGGCGGCAGATTATTGCGCAGTCAGTTGCATTGCCGCGAGGAGAACTTAATCGGACCGGGCCGATTTCATGTAACAGACTTGGTTTATGAGAGATTGAGTGGCTTGCACATACAGTCATGGTCAAAATAATGTATTTATTACAAACCAGTTCTGATTAGTTAATTTTTTTTTTTTTTTTCATAAATTTTTTATAATAAATATATTTTATGCTACAACAAATATCATTCAAATCAAGTTTTAAAACCTTCCATATGATTTATAAAAAATCGAAAATTAAATTAATTAAAAGACTAAAACAGGGTACGCAGTTTAACAGCCTATACAATTTTAGTATATCAAAGTGCAAGTTCGAATTGGCTAAAATTTTCGTTGATTTTTGGTAATTTTTTCCACTGAGGGTTTTGCGCATTTTCTCCATAAAATAAATGCACGATAATGATTTATATGATATTTGTTGTAGCATGAGTTATATTTTTTAGCGAAAATGAATGAAATTAAAAAAAAAACTTAAGTGGTTAAAACTGGTAAAAATATTGTGTATCTATTGTATTATTTTGACCACGAGTGTATGGCGCTCATATATATGAAATGCCTGCTGGAGCAAGAAAATTGTATTTTCTGTACGTATAACAGCAGCGTGAGAGCAAAAGGCAATCAAGTTAAGGTACCAAATTTAGAAATAGTGTCGCTGCACATCAAAATTATTGACCATTTTTCAAGCAAAGGCCTGTAACGAAAAACCAAATTATGACGACCATGTCCACGTCATTGCAATGGAAATATACAAAGAATTCTCGAAGCTATTCGTATAACCGTTAATCCAAATTTCTCATACCAATGCCAAGCTCAACAGATATCAGTGTAACATTTACCGTTTCAAAACAAAATCTTCAATTGTTGTTACACAAAATGCCCAAAGAAGATTGAAAATAGAAAAACCAAGTCGATAAGTTTACGCAAAAACCATCATTAGAACTAAAGAAATGGAGCTATGGTTTTGAGGAGAAACTCTGATGGCCGACGAGGCGCATTTCCGATTGGCGCGATAACCGCTTACGCGATTTTGGTCGCGTTTAAGAAAGGGCGCCATTCGTTTCCTTCTCGTATTAACCGGCGACAATTGTACACATCGAGTGAAGCCAAGTTTTTCTCCACCTGATCTTTCTAACGCAAAAGAGACTTCCCTCTTCCTCTGCTATCGACAGCAGGTACTGCATCGGGTATATTCAGAGCCGGAGCATTTGTATCCATTCCGACATGACCCAGCCAACGAATCTTAATTCTATGTCGTCATAAAGTCCATACAGCTCATTCTTCTATCGCCTACAATACTTGCCATCGCTAACGTCCAAAGGTCAAAAAATCCCCAGAATGTGTCTTTCAAACACTCCAAGGAACGACTCATCGGATGCTGCCACCGTTCAAGCTTACATTATTAACATAGCCGCTTTATCGGAAAGCAGCTCTTTGCTCAAAAATCATCTAGCGAGACTGTCAATGGCGATCGCCATATGTGGATGAATACATGAACATACTTGGCCTTGCCGAAAGAACTCAAATTGATTGGTGTAATTCACTTCAGTAGACAAGCGTCTCACAATAATTCGCATCAAAGTAAGCTTCATCAACATCTCCCTTAGTTGCGCCTATGTCTCGATGGAAAAAAGAACGATGCGGCTGAAGATCGCTTTCATGGCTGCCTGAAACGTTTCTATGAGCACTCGGCCCACCACGACATCAAAATCGTGCTTGGCAACTTGAATGCCAAAGTGAGTAAGGCAGATATTTTTGGTCGCAAAGCAAAATTCAGCCACGAATGCACGACAAAACATGCGCTAGAGGAATGAAACTGATCGACCTCACTGGGATCCGAAACATGGTATTCTGCAGCTCCAGATTCACGTACTCAAAAATTAGTAAAGCTACGTCCCCCGATCGAAAAATGTGAAACCAAATCGTTAATTTTGCGATAGATGGAAGACTTGCTTCTAGGGTTTTAGATGTACATACGTATAACGGATCTGAATAATAGAAACAAGTTTTTCTAGTAGCGTTCACCACTCGGATGGTAACTTCCGAGTGTATTTATGCCACCGAAAAGCTCTTCAGTCGGTGGAATTGTCGCTCGGAGTCAGTTTCACATTGCAGCTTCCTCCATTTATGGAAAAATATTAAGCCGTGCACTACAAATAGGAGAACGAGCTCGACCAAACTCCCAATAAAAGGTGTAAGCGCCAAATATTCATGCGATCCGAAGACCCAATATGGTCTCGAACCATCCGTGGCAACAAAAAAACAACAAGAAAAGTTTCGAAGTCGAACGCAATCGCAGCAGACAATCACTAGATCTCCCACTCGACTCTCACTCCTGCTCTCAGGGAATTGGGGTTAACAACCTGGCTTTCTTTCGAAGTAGCAAAAGGCCTTATTTTTTAGAAATCAGTATCAACACCGATAACAAAATCAGCCTTGACATCCCACGGTGAATCTCTCTTGCCCACAAATGTTACTTTGGACTAAGAAGGCATTGAGTAGTGAAGTCCCCTCTTGACGAAAAAAAAGTTCACTTTATAAGTTCCTCATTATGTGCGTCCCATTGTATAGTATGACTCAGTATTCGAGAGAAAGATTATGTGGAAGATTTTTTGACCTTTCCACGTTGTCTACCGCAAATATCGCAGATAATGGCAGACTGAGCTATAAATATTAGTTTTACAGCGAAAGGACTAGAGGCTCTGCTGGCTCGGCCATATCGTCCGAATGGATAGAAACGCCCCAGTAGTTTAGTCGGTGCGGTATCTTCTGCTAACGCGATGTTTACCTATTTGTAACTGGCACATTATTGTTTCAAAATTTTATTTAATAAAAAAGTAATCCAATTAAAATTTTGACCTTTTGATGAAAATTTTTTGATTTTCTTTTAATTTCCACAAAGTTTGAAGCTTGGGTTCATATGGTTTTTGTAGGAAAGTGATTTTAAATGAAAAACATAAAATTGTTAAAAACTTGTCAATGAGTCGTAGTGCTTTAGTTATTTAACCCTGTGTAGGTTCATTCCATTTCAAGAATGTAGGTAGGTTGGCGCTACTTTCACAGCAGTAAGCTAATTTACGGATTACTCTACATGCAACTGCTGCGGAGAGAAGAATGCCACAAATTCGCTCAATCTAATGAGCGCTTCCCACAACAATAACTTAATTTGCAAGCAAAAGTTGGCAAAGCCACAAAGACACCTACGTGCATTTGTACATACATGCAAGGATAATATCATATTTTATAACTACGCAGATCTGGTTGCACATTTTTCCACTTATCTTACTTGTTGTGTGTGGCGCTTTTAACTAAATAGTAGCACGCACTTGCCACAAACAAAAAAATTGAAATACTCGTAGAAGGAGTCAGAAATTTGGGCTGAGGGTGAAAGAAGAGTAGAGGGTGCGATAAGGGGGCCGAGCATTTAAAAATAAGTAGCGATATGTTTGGTGATGGTAAATAGTGGGTTTCCCGTAACGACGTTTGTTACAGGTTGCTGCAAGTGGCACGACAGGAATGCCGAGCCACAAACTTTGCAAGAAACCGCCAAATGCAATTGGAGAATGTAAATAGAAATATAGTAACTCAATGTCATAGTAAATGGGTGAATGTGGCGAACAAAAAACATCCAACTTCAGGGTGCTGCTTTTTGCTTACACCACATATTGACAAGCTTTGACTATTTATTTATTTATTTGTTCTTTTTCTATTTATTAAAAAATATAATTCATAGTACAACAAAAGCCATATACAGTAAAAATTCGAAAGTTGTATGTATATATACATTATTTTTTCTTTCCCCTTTATTTGATACATCTGTCCATTGACATTAAGTATGTTGTTTAACAATTTGGCCAGGATTTAGGTAGGTTCTCCGGTACTTATAAACATTTTCTAAAAACTTTCAAACTCTTTAGTAAGATTTTGTAGAAAAAATCTAGGCATGCCGCTTTATAATTCATTCAATTTTAGTTCGACGGAATACAAGTTTCAGGTAGCTCAAAATTCGCGTTGATTTTTGAAAATTTTGTTTTTGCTGAGGTGTTGCGCAATATTTTCCATATAAAACAAAAATATCGAGTGTATTTCTGCCATGAAAAAACGCATCATAAAATTCCATTTGCCTTTCGGAGTCACCTTGAAACTGTTTGTCCACATATAAGAGGAGGAGCTCGGCCAATAATTTATTTATTTTGTTCTTAATTTTTTTTGTATTGTTTTTTATATGTTTGTATATTTATGATGCATACACTAGGCAGAAATGTCTTATAATTTTTACGACAGTTTTGGTCTGCATATTTCATAAAAGGTCGTTAAAAAACTTATGTAACTTGGGAATCTAAATTTCCAACAATCGCTATCTATCCCGAACTCTAAAAGATTACTAACTTTTCGGAAGTTTCGACAACACCCCAGTAATAGGTGCTTGTGAAATTATACTCATATAAGGATTTGTAGTGAATGAACTTAGCCACTCCTAGGAAAATATCAAACTTTGTTTGCCAGATCGAAAGCCAAAGGCAAACGAAGCGAATTGAGATAGTTTTTCGGAACTCATAATCTTCCATATTAAGCTACAGCATTTCACCTCGAATAATTCTCTCCATATGTATGTGTGTATAAATGCACCAGTGCTACATTGAGATGCAACATAATCAATATTGGGCATGTTGCACGTTTCACATTGGCACGAGCAAATTGCAATAGCCACAACCATGTAGGGATGACCACAGACTCACACACACACACACGCACACGCATTTGTATGCACCAAATGCTATAGCTTCACATTTGCTTCCATACGCACCGGAAATCGATGACCAAACGGAAATCAAATGAATGGCTAAATGAGAAAATTACAAGCAGATGAAAAGCGATCGATTATCGGGGAGCGCGGTAGCAGTTAAAGGGGTACAGTTACCTACCTACTGGTGAGTGCGTGTGTGATGGCTGAAAGTCGGATTAACTGTTCTGGCTACATGCACTTGCTGCAAGCACGAATGCACTCGCCACACGTGCCACGGCGCTAATGCGTGAATTGAGCAACACAGCGTAAATGCTTTTAATTTTATTTCTGCTAGCGTTACCAATATATTTCCTTCAATTGCTTTCCATTTTTTTCGTTCGATTTGTGCGAAAATTGTGAGGAAAAATAAAAACCGGTGCTGAATTGAACAAAATTTGCTGGAAAATAGACTCAATCAATAGTCTCGGCTTAGTTTTTCGTTTCAATTACTGCAGTGGCGATAGCTGAATGTTGGTCAGTTAGTTTGTTGTGGGTTTGTATGGTTTGCTTGAGAAAATTGCAGCTGCATAATTTTGAGTAAACTGCTTTCACACAAAGCACAGCTGCTTTCAATTCACTAATGCAGCCTGTAATTGAAAATTGGACGAAATTAGTTGATTTTCTGCTGCCAAGTTTTGAAAGCAATTTTGAACGTAATTTTGCTGAACATTTTTGATTTGTTTATTTGCTGCAATTTTCGATTAGTCCATTTGTGTGCCGCTATTTTTTTGCTGATGGAGTTGAACTAGTGGAGTTTTGTGTAAACTCTTCCCAAAAAAAATTAACAAATTTTATTCAAAATTTCACATAATTTGATCGTAATTTCTACAAAAATTCTTAGTATCCAGTTTTATAGCCCATCGAATTCCATTCCAATAAGGTGCGAACTAAAAGTGTCTACAAAATACCTTTGATTTTTGGAATTTTTTTTGTTGACGGTGCTAGGCTTTTTCTTGCATAAAAAAATTAGAGCAAGTACTACTACGAAAAAAAGATTTTAACAAATTTTCGAGATATCTAATGGTACCGACATAAAAGGCACATTTTCAATCCTTTATAAAATAGCAAAGAAGTTTCTCTGTGTTTATTCTAGAAGCACACCGATGCGAGTAAGTATCGAGTAAATTTTCAAGATATGTACCTTGGCCGAATAGATAGTTTCTTTAAATTTTTTGGATTTTTTTATTATCAGCGGTCATGTGCGTTTCCTCCCTATAACTAATAATCTACCAGTTTTTTATATGGAAGAAAACACCCAACGGCGTCAGCAGAAAATTTTGTCAAAAACAAACATAATTTTTGAGATACTTGACACTGTCATAGTATTATAAAAAATTCAGCGGTCTAAAAAACTGCATGCTCAAAATTTTTCTAAAAACTCTGTTTAAATTGTGCTAGATTTTGATGAAAATTTTGTAGAAGCTTTCAAAACAAAGAACTTTATGACTGCAAGACATGCGATTGCTTTTAATGTAAGATACACAGGCAGGCCAACTTCAAATGGCTTGCAGGCTAATAATGAATTAAGGGATCGAATTAGAATTTTGTGTGTTTTCTAATGAGAGAAAAATCATTAAGATGGCGTATAAATGTTGATTCTAAAGGGTGGTTAAGTTTCAAGGGCCGGTGTTGATTTTGAATAAAATACAATTTTTTTAAGGAATTAGTGGCATTTCTCTTTATTATGATAATATTGGTATGGCTCGATTACGTATGGAATAAAATATCGGCCAAATGGCCGCCGCGGCCTTGGCGGCACACCTCCATCAGACGGACCAAATTTTCGATGACGCTCAGGCCTAATTGAGGTTCTATGCCGTTAATGTGCCGAATTATCTTATCCTTTAGCTTTTGAATTGTAGCTGGCTTATCGACGTACACCTTTTCTTTCAAATAACTCCAAAGAAAGAAGTCCGAAGGTGTCGTTGTCGTTTAGGTGTGGTTCACATTCAACATTGGCCCTTGAAATTTAGCCACCCTTTATTATGAATTCATAGGTTTTGCCTTCAATACTTTTCAACTAAACTGTTCTTTTATGTACGATTATCGAGCCAAATCGAGCTCAGTTTAGTTGGTGGTAGATTTTCTACTTCATATCTGCCAAAATGTATGTCACGAAATGTTTGCACTGTGAAACTGTCACAAAAAACAAATCTATAGAAGAAACTCGAGCTTGGAAGTCTCTATATAAAAAATCTATACAATTATTGAGTTTCAAAAAATCCTAAATGTGAAAAAAAATTTTTTATATCATATGTTTTATTAGTATCTACACTAAAAAGCTAGTCGTTTAAAATTGTAAAGAAAAACATTAATTTAATAAAGTTATTAATTTAAAAACTTTTCCAATTAATTTTCGCTTCCAGAATAGTTTAATTAAATCACTGCATTGGATTTGAAGATAAGCTATGATTAAGGCTGTAAATAAATATTTGAACTACTCTTTATCTTTAAATTCTCTTATTTTCATACCCTCGTACTCCCCTCATTCTAAACTTTCCCCAACCTGGTTAAAGGGAAAGCAAAAAAGAAAGTCATAACTTACCACAACAGCTGCTGCTGATTACAGCAATATTGTTTTCCCATAAAACCTAATGCGATTTCTTCAAACATTAATCAAATTATCGCAGCCATTTACGCAGAAAATTCACACTTAATTGCATAAAAATGCTCGTACATACCTACAAAGAGAGAAGAGCGGGAGAAAAGAGCAAAAATTAATATAAAATTGTATGGCAATAAAATAAGACGAATATATTTAATATGTAAATTTGTTTATGATATCCGTGGCCAGGCAAACAGCACAAACCACTCTTGTTAATATGCATATAGTACGTACATTTATACAGTAATAAAATCATATCGTGGTCTGCGCTGAAAAACCTCGGCTGGCAATTGGTCAAGCTTATCAGCAGTGATGCAAATCAAGGGCCAGGAAATGCCTGTCCATCAAATTTGATTGACTCTAAAGTGGCGGCCAAAATAATAGCAGCGCGTTTTACTATTCGTACAAAATTTTATAATTTGTAATTTTTGTACAAAATTATTAAAAATTCAATAGATTTTTATAAAAATTTTAAAATTTTAGTCAGAATTTTGAAAAAAATCTAGGTGTGCAGTTTTATAGATCATTGAATTTTTTTCGGACGCGGTCTTATATAATTTTATATGGAGGAAAACACTCAACGCTATCAGCAGAAAAAAACCAACACGATGTTTGAACAACTTGAAAGTTGCACTTTGCTATAATAAAATTCAATGATCTATAAAACTGCATATCTGGATTTTTTTCTAAAAATTTCATTACCCAAATTTTTCTAAAAATTCTGAGTAAAAAGTTGGAAATTTTGATGAAAATTTACCGAATTTTTACAAATTCATACAAGTTTCGAAACTTTGCCTTATGTGGTGGCTGTTGTAGTACGAAATATATTTTTATAAAAAAATAAATGAATTTACAAAATAAATAAATAGACTAAACTTATAAATACTCGTATGTGGGGTACACTTCCTTTTGACGCTGACCGTATATTTTAAAATTATCCAACTAATTTTATTAGCCACCATTTTTAAAATATTACATATAATATGCAAATTAAATACACGTAAATACTTATTGGTTATAAAAGTCATTAGAAAAATTCATTTTTAAAAACTTAGGAAACTTTTAATCATCAGCTTCCTCTAATCCCATAGTGGTTTAATTGAAATAATTTATTTTATAATTTGAAAATTAAATTCTCTAATTACGAGCTTTTTTTCCTTTAGTGGAGAGCTTAGATACCTTAAAGCAAAGAGTAGTACTTAAGATCAGAGATGGAAATTTCATAGGCAGATATACGTGAACAAAATTTTTTTCTTGTAACTTGCTTTCATATCTAATTTATACAGAAGTTTCGGAGAATTAAGTAGACAAGCCCCCGAAGGTGAATTATAATTCAACAAAACAACGCGAGCTCTCAGATATCGGCTCACTCGAGATATTTAGTTTTCGAGCGCTCAAAAGATCGAATTAAAAGTTCATCCGTCTTTCAGCCCTGTTTTGGTACTGATTGATTTAAATAAATATAAATGCAAGGTAAACATTTTTCAATGCCTCAAGAAGCTTCTGAACAGCTGATTTTGGAGTTATCCACTTCGGAGTGGCAAGTGTGCTTTGAAAAAGAGTTGAAGCGAATTCTAAGTTGTATTGACTTGTAAGAAGAATATTTTGAAAAATAATAAATGCATTTTCATTATTAATTGCCTATGTTTTAGTTATTGAGCGCAAAGTATAAAAGGCAACCACGTATGTATATTATTATAATTATAATTACTTGAGCAGAAATTGTAGAAATGCTTGACTACATCAGTCATACCCCGCCATAAGTAAGACTTAAGTGTTCCTTTTTTCAAGTGATTCTATCGGTTTGGCAACTAAGTAATTGCACATTTCACTCATAGATGGCTGCAGTTCAATTTTTAGGTGTGCAGACGTAGTACAAATGTAAAACACATTTTGTTATTTGATAGTTGGTAATTCAGCTGTCAATCAGAAAAAAAGTTTTTTGATCGGTTGCGCAGTTTGCGTTTGGCGTTCGTTGAAAAATGGAAAATCAAAAGGAACATTTTCGTCATATTTTGCTTTTTTATTTCCGTAAAGGGAAAACCGCATCGCAAGATCGTAAAAAGTTATGTGCTGTTTATGGTGCCGAAGCCTTAAAAGACCGGCAGTATCGGCCAAACTTCGTTCTGGTGATTTTTCACTCAAAGTTGAAAAACGCTCTGGTCGTTGAATTGAAGTTGATGACGCCTTAATCACGCCTTAATCACGAAACTGATCCCTTTTCAAAACGACAACAATATCAAGCGGAAAAGATCGTGCAGCAGGCCAGGTGAACCACCTCAAACAAAATCAAAAGCTGATATTCATTAAAAGAAGGTTTTGTTATCAGTTTGGTGGGATTACAAAGGAATTGTCTACTTTGAACTCTTACCACCCAACCACACGATCAATTGAACAACTAACGAAATTAAACAACGCAGTTGAAGAAAAGCGGCCCGAATTGACAATCGAAAAAGTATTGTGTTCCATCATGACAATGCAAAGCCACACACATCTTTGGCCACTTGGCAAAAATTATTGGAGCCTTGCACCATTTGATTACTTTTTGTTTCGATCTTTACAAAACTCCTTGAATGGTAAAAATTTCAATAATGATGATGATGTCAAATCGTACATGATTCAGTTTTTTGCTAATAAAAACCATAAGTTTAATGAACGTGGGATTATGACGCTGCCTGAAAGATGGCAAAAGTTATTGATTCGAATGAGCAATACATTACAAAATAAAGTTATTTATTTCCATGAAGAAATTGTCTATGATTTTCTAAAAAAAATCCGCAATTACTTAGTTGCCAACCCAATAGATCTAACTGTTATAAGAGCAGCTTCTGATTTCATAGCAAAATTTCTATGTTCTGACTTCTGCAAGAGGATTTGAGGTTTCCTTGATAATATCTGTTTACTAAGATATTTCAGTTTCAATTTAATTATCACGATATTTGGTCTGAAATAGGGTGAGGCTCTATACTCTAATGGGAGATGAATGAAATGGTGATGATGATAAAATACTTGGTTCATAACTCTTCTAAAAAGCGTCGGAAATAAATTTTTAAAATTGAGTTCTGAAGCTAAGAATGAATGAATTTTGATACCATAAATGAAATAAACAATTAAATTCACTATTCCCATTGTTTCTGTTATTGATCCTCGAATGCCGATATAATTAGTGAGGCAGTATACCTATACCGCATGGGTAAGGTATGCGACCCCAGCGAAGCACCGAGCGACGTTCGTTAATTGCGACATATTCCTCGTATAAAGAGATGCTCTGAAAAAAAAGATAGGTATCGATGCAGTACAACTAAGAGAAACCTCACAGACAGAGTCATAAGAAGACGAACCTATAGCATGAAGTTGACTACAAGCATGGTGGACCCAGACGTGGGTGCAAAGAACTGGTCCATTTCATGGACGTCGGGAGAAGAGTCTCCCCAGAAGAGGAGGCCGAATTGTTTTAGTGCCCACATCACTTGACGCAGTAGACGACGGTCGCTGTAAATGCAAAGGCATTTGGAACCTTACACCCATCAAATAAAAGAAATTGTGCTCAGAGTCTGTACAAGGAAATTGGGTTTTCTGGCAGAAGAAAGAGACAAAGATGTTCATGCTAACTAACTCTCTTTAAACTAGGGACGGGAGATGTTTACTTATACGCTGAGTTGAAGACAATTCAGTGACCTATAATTATTTCCAAATAGTGGCAAACAAAATAATGTCCCAACATATCTTTCCGTTTGTAAATATAGAAGTTCGCGTAAAAGGTTAAGCTGTTCCTGTTCACCTTAAGCTCGAAGCAAACAAAAGGATAAATGAACAAAAGAAAAACATCAAGAGAAATTTTCTCACTTTGTACAGGTTGACATGTTGAGTAACAGGGTATAAAATCGTTTCAGAAATTGTTTTTTTTAATGAAAAAATTACCCCTTTAATTATGTAATCTGCATGCAACCTAAAATCAGTATCTGAGAGAGCATAAAACGAAGTGAAATGGAGTGTAGTTGGGTATAATTATAGATCATTTAAATAAAAACGGCCAGCGGCGGGAGCGACTATTAAAATGTAAACGAATTGTAAAAATGGTAATCGAAGGATAATAGGCACGGCAGCGAGAGCAAAACAAAAGGGTCTGTTAACAAAACAAACAAAAATTAAAAAACGTCTGCTGTACGTGAGCTCTGTGCGAAAACCAGGAAACCGAAAAAGGAAGTGCGACGACATTGAAGAATAGTGAATGATGTTAAACGACATGGGACATTGCAGCCGATGGACTAACAACAAGAAAACCACAAAATGGGCAATAGGGCAGAAATAAATTGGACGAATGAATGCAAGCCTCTAGTGCGATTGTAGGCAGTGAAAGAAGAGGCAGAAAGTGGAGCAAACAAAATTTGCTATGTACCAAAAAACAAACTAAAAACAAAAAAATCATCCGACAGGAAAAAGCAAATTGAATTTGGAATGAAATAAAATCAATAAAAAAATATGGATTGAAAATGAAAACAGTAAAAAATGAGCGGTGATGCTGACAGAAACATAATAAATATACGAAAAATGTATAGGAGTAGCGAATAGCAAACAGTTAAATAAAGTTGACGAAGGAAATAAAAGGACAAACAAGAAAGAGAGAAAAATAAAAAAATGAACAAAAAAACAAAAATGGGAATAGGTAGAAAGAAACAACAACAAAAAAAAAACTGTGATGGCTGTGAGCACAAGGAGCAGGAGGTATAGTACAAGCGCATACAAAGCCGGTGTAGGATGATAAAAGTGTGTTAAGAAAAGGAAAAAACTAAAAAACCAAAAAAAAGACACCCGACAAAGAAACCTTCGTGCCGGACATGTTAAAGTGTACCAAAGCGACAATATTGGCAGTTGTGACCAAAGCTGCAAGTGGAGAACGGCACAGGTAGAACACGTGTTGGAAAGTTCAATAAAAAAAGAGAAAGCAAAACTGAACATTTACAAAGTTGTACTGCAGCAAGCAGAAAAATATGTAGGCTACCTTCAGTTCGTGTCCTCAGCGCATATCAACCATGATATCCTCCTGCAAGCTAAGACCCGGGACACATTGGAATGCCATACGAAACAAGGCAAAGGCAAATAACAGAAGCGGTTTTAATGGGTGCGAGAGAGTGCGCACATACAACGAATTAAATCGCTCGTTAGTTTAAACAGCGGAAAAAGGGTGACGGAGCAAACAGAACGAGACCGCTTAAAGCGCGCTGTGTGCGAAGTCCACTCAATGAAGCTTATTTAAAATGCAAACCAGCGGACATGAGCAACAAATAACAGATACTCGCAAAGGGATGAGCTGAGTTTCAAATGTACAACTGCGACTATAGCTGGAGAGAAATTATAAATAAAAAAGTTAACTGCTACTGGCTTCAGTCTTAAATATTGGGAAGTTATAGCGAGTGTTACGAGCCTTCGAGCAAATTTTTATTGAGCAAAGAATTGCTGCGGATGGGAGAGCGCAGTGAAAAGTTATATGTCAAGCATTTAATGAGCAAAAGTAAAACAGAAATAAATACAGTGCATCGGCAACATTTGTTAGGGACTTTAGTAATTGAAAGTTGAATCGGTATTCTTAAATTTTGCACTCTTTTGATGGAAAAATTTCATTTTTTAAAGCTTTGTTCAATTTCTATTTTCAAATAATAAGTCGCTTTTGACATAATGACATACATGGATTTAAAAAAACGGATGGTTTTTATAGACGGGAGGGGTTCTTATTGAAGAAATTTAACTTTTTGTTAGACAAATAATAGGTGCGTTTTATCAAAATGATATAAATAATGATATTTAAATTAATATAAATTTTTCAAAAAAACAAATGAGTTAAAAATTAGTACTAAGGATCCATAGATGTGGTAATGCACATTTTGCAGCAAGTGCAGAAAAAATTAATTTCTCGCCTTGCTGATGCAGTTTTTTAAAGTGGCAAGCTGCAGCAGCAGCGAAATGCTTAATTGGCCTGTCTAGTCGACAGACTTTAACGATGATAGAGCATTTGTGGTCAAAATAGGACTCCAAACCTCCAAAAATTCAGTTGGTGCCACTTTCTGCAGAGATAAGACATCAATGGGTTAAAATCTTGCCGGAGTTGAAATCTAAGTTAAATCAATAAGTTAAAATCTCGCTAAATTTTCCAAATTCATATCGAAGCATGACAAAACTTCTGCGAGAAGTAATTCGGAGCAAAGGAGGAAACACTAACTACTAAACTTAGTTTTAACTGAAGACTTTTTTGTTGACGCTGCGTTTTTTAGATTATTTGATAATTTTTTCTATTTAAGCTTTCATGAAAAAAAAATTAACTAAAAATAAAAAAAAATTGATTAAAATTTTAAAAAGAGAAAAAGAAATAAAAAAAGATAAAATTGCAAATAGAAAATTTAAAAAAAAATTAATGAACATGCATAAAGAACACAAAAAATAAAAACAAAAACTAAGAAAACATAAATAAAAAAGGAATAAAAAAATTAAAAAATAAGCATAAAAAAATACATTAGAATATATAAAAAAAAAATAGAACTAAAAAAAAATGAAAAGGAGAAAATTAAAAAAAACGATTAAATAAGAAAACAAAAAAACAAGAAAGGAATAAACATAAAAAAAAAATTGAGAAAAGGAAAATAGAAAAAATATTAAAGAAAACCTAAACCTAAAGAATAAATAAACTTGACAACAAAACCAAATAAAAAAATAATAAATAAAATAAAAAAATATGGTTAGTTGTACTAATTTATGTCCACATTTAATGCCACTGATATGGGACCTGCTACCTGGCGCAAATGAAGATAGTTGTTTTTGAAGCAAAAGTAAATAAAATAATAATTTTTAAAAAATTTATAAAAAAATGATTTATAAAAAATTTACAAAAAAATTATTTATAAAAAATGTATAAAAAAATTATTTATAAAAAATGTATAAAAAATTTAATTCTTTACAAACTAAAATTACTATTTTGTACTCTCATTTGTTTCCTAGCGTAAATAAAGATAGTTGTTTTTGAAAAAAAAGAAATTATAATAATAAAAAAAAATAATTATTTGACGATCAGAATAAAACACTTCAATTCAAAAGATATTCAAAAAAAAAATTTCAGAAAATAGTTAAATGCTAAAAAGGGATTGAGTATTGTTACATAATTATGGCAAAGCTTGTATCGACAGCTGCACCTAATGTATTATTATTACTATTGTAATAAGAAAATTTAGCACTGCGACCTGAAAGATTTATTGCTAGCAGAATATTTCTCCAAGCCCAACTTCTTCAATAAATTTTAGTATTTGTACTATTTTATTGAGTTTTATTTCCTCCTCTGAGTTTTATTTCTCTCCGTCTAATCGAAGGTTAAATACAATTTCATGTATATACAAGGTGGCACAAAATTAATCACCCTATCGGCAGAAATATAACTTTTGCAAATGACTTCGCTTATCAATCAAATTGACACTTCTGAACTAGGCAGCTGCAGTATACAAACAGACAAGCAATGATATGCGTAAAGGTCAAAATAAAGATTTCCATCACTAAAATACTTATTTTCTATTTAGTAAAAAATTTATTCCAAACTTAGTTGAATAATTTTGCCCCACCTTATGCTTACGTGTAAGTGGAAAAATAGCAGTACAAAGGTTTTAATGCACATTTTATATATTTTAGTACAATATATACACAAATTATATCAAAAACATGTTTAATATTAAATCAAATATGTTAAAAAATTTATATCTAACACCTTTTTTACATCCCTAAACAATACGAATTCAATCTTTATCCTTTTCTTCTCGGATCTAGGCAAACGTATTTTCTATTAAAACAAATTTCTATTACGATGAATGTTAAGATGAGACTTGTTTTCTTCGAGTGCAAAAAGACATTTTAATTTTAGATCCATATTTTTTTTTTTTTTTGAAATTTTAGCTGGAAAAATGTATTAAAATATGTGGGCATTGTGAACCACTCTACTCACTTTTTTCGTCCCATAAAATCCCATGTGAGTCAACAGTCCCACATAGTGCTTAAAAAATTGTATTTGCAGCATACGTACGAATAAAGCAAACCCGCCTTAATGCACAAGGACAACAGATAAACCAAACGCAGCTATAAAAAACTCAGTCACAGCCATGACTGAAAAGTTTTCGCCGCATTGCCTGCTGGTGTCATAAATCACTCTGGCCTACGACAATAACAGCGTAACAAAATGCAATCAGGTGGCAAGTTTCACTGTACGAGAGAGGGAAACGAAATGCAAACGAAAAAAAATCAAAATGAAAAAGTATTCTACAAAAATATTGGTTTCGCGGCACAAATGTCCCATAAATTCTGTGATGACTAACCCTAACTCAAGCGCAGAATGTTGGGCTAACGACTGACTGTGGAAGTTTGTTAACCAAGCGGGAGCTTCTCTTAATAATTTTTTTCACATTTTTTTATTTTTGAGTGCAACAAAAAATGTATTTGTACGCCGCTTTGGGATATGGAAATACAGATTGGAAAGGTTAAAGGGTGTGTGTTAAATTAAATTTGTTTAGCTTTATTTTTGATGTTATTTATATTCGCTGACTGTTTGTTTGTCATTGATTTCTTGTTTAATTTAGATGAACTCCTATTGCGTGCTGTTTTTCTTTCGTTTGTATTTGGTTTTTATATATATATATTTTTTTTATATTTATGCTATGCAGTTGGAAAAAAGAAGAGTTGAATTTCATCTCAGAAAAAGTGCTTTTTTAGGAAATGTATACTTTACTCGAATTGTAAATGAAAAAAAGAAGAAAAGATATAAGAAGTGCTAGACCAGAACTACAATGGAAAAGCTATTATTTCGATAAAGAATTTAATATTGAACTACCACTTGGAACAATCTGTTGAAATCCATACGGATATACGATTTCCCCCAATAGGGATGAATAGCAAAAAAAAGGCAAACACTTCAAAACACTCATCGTATATTAAAAATTGCGGCTTTCATACAAATCCCCAGGTAGACAGAGACTTATCCGAATAAGGCAAATATGCAAGCCCTCGCTCTTTGTGAACCAAAAGAATTGTAATAATGAAATCGGCAAAAGGAATCAACATCATAGACTCCACTTTTTCACAGTTACAACAAACTTAAATTTAATATTTTTCTGTAAGTAAGTTTTCCTTTAGGAATGGAATGAAAGTCGCATAGCGTAAGATCCAGCGAATTGGGCGGATGGCTGTCTTGACTTTAAACCTCTTGGCAGATAATACGAAATTAGCCGACGAACTATTTATCTTTTTGTTATAATTTTTTACAAAACAAAATGGGAATGAAGGCAAAGCCTATTTGGCTATACCAATTCTTTTACAGAAGCAACAGGTACTGGAGTAGAAAAAGAAAGCTGCACACCAAATTTTTTGGCGTTTGCTGAACATGTAAAAGATCTTTAAAAATTGACGCCTAGATGGCAGTAGTGCATAATTCCTAGACGGTAATTTTTTTTTGAATGTAATTTTGATATTTGTCAAGTAGCCAGATATACAATTTTACGCCATAGAACAACGCCTTAAACTTATTAAAACTTATTATGTAATTTTATAAATTTTGAATTAAGTGATGAAATTCTCTAAAAATAATCGTCCGAATGAGTCGACAATTCAAAGGTTGGTGAAACAATTTCAAGAAACTGGTTCTGTAGCGAATACAAAAAGAACTGACAGACCAGGTGGGGGTTTTTCGAAAAGTAAACTCTATGTGAATAAGCCAACAATGATTCCAGGGCTGAAACACAACATTCGGATAGAGATTGCTGAACTCAATGCGCTAATTTCTGAGCGAATCCTTAAAAATTTTAATTCTCGTATGACAGCCTGTAGACGTCCTGATGATGGTCATGTAAATGATGTAGTTTGACATATAAATATTATAAGTCGTACTTTTAACAAAAATAGTGAAACATGAAAGAATATAAATATTTACATATTGGTATTTAAAAAAAAACATTTAGGCGCGTCTTTTCAAAGCCACTTTACTATTTCTGGAGCAACATCTGTCTCGTTATTTAATACATACTCCCCATATTTTAGATTTTTTAAAATAATTTTAATAAAGTAAGACCTGGGCGAACGATTTTTGCTGACATTATTTCAAATGTTGATACTCGTATTAAATAAATGATTTTGGATTTTGCTTTACAGAGGGTGAAAACTCTATTTCAAATAACACCATTTATTAAATTTAGTTCCAAAAAAGTAGTTTAGTATTTAACTTAAAAACAAAAACCAAAGTTTAACTGTAATATTTATTTGCTTATTAAAAATTTGTTGCAAATTTAAAAAAAATTTCAAATAACATATTTTTACGGCAAGCGAGCTGCTCAGGCTTTCTTCGAACTAAAAAAATTCTACTAAAACAATATACATACAAGATGGCATACAATTAATCATCTAATATGTTAGGTTAGGTTTTTGTGGCAGTCGGCTTAAAATAGCCAACTCACTTAGACCATGCAGATCCGTTGTAGTATCACGGTGTAACATTCAGTGTTTATCCGTCATTGGAACCATTTAGACCCCCTTATGAAATGTGGGATAGGTTTTCTCCTAACTCCGGATAGTTCCGTAAGATAATCAAAATGGTATTTTCCTAACAACCTCGCTCTACTCTTGGCTGAGGCTGGACAATTACAGAGGAAGTGTTCCACTGTTTCTTCGTCTTTCTCGCCTCTACCACTTCTGCAGTATTCAAGAGAAAATACTCCTAGCCTAGAAGAGTGCCTACCTAACAGCCAATGACCGGTGACACGATCTTCGAGAGGTCCTCTCTTGAGAGGTTAAACAACTCTCCTGATCTTCTCTTATCTACCACATTTGCGGCCAAATTAGCTTGATTGTAACATACGGACTTTCTTGCCTCCATGACCTATTGGACTCCTGGAGAATGTTATTTTTTTCATCCTTGATTTGCAAGTTGCCATAGGAATTCTAATATTGCCTCTGTTTTCAAGCAGTGGAATTTTAGTACCCTTTCTGGCTAGCTCATCGGCCTTGTAATTGTCTTCAATATATCTATAGCCCAGAACCCATATAAGATTGTCCTTGAAGACGGTGCTAATATTATGTAGAGCTGTCAAGAATTCCTGAGCAACCTTTGATCTTAGTATAACTGCCAGTATAGATTTGATGGCCACCTGGCTGCCTGAGAAGATATTTATCGTAGTTTTTGTTACTGCGTGTGTGTTAAGGTACAAAGTTATCTTCTTTATGGCTAAGACCCCTGCTTGATATACACTACACTAGTCCCGAAGTCGGACCGATAATTTTATTTCTAATTCTTTTGAAAAAACGCTATAGCCTACTTTATTTTCTAGCTTGTTTTTGCATAAATCTTTCCTTTTAATTTAAAGCTACGGTGTCATATTTTTTATTTTTTTAACAATTTAAAAATAGGTGGCAACCTTCGTCACCCAACTAACGCTAAGGGAGGGGTCTAGGGTTTGACTTTCAAAAAATCGATTTTTTGGAAATAGCTTTTTCTTATAGTAAATCATCTCAAAAATATTGTCCCAAAATTTCAGCTCAATCGGAGCAAAACTTTTGGAGTTATAGACGTTTTTGCCCCCACTCCTCTGCGACATCTGCGAGCGTTTGGAGCGAAGTGTAAAACTAAACTTTTTTTTCAAACGCGTTTTTCTCGAAACCACTTTTTCAAAGTCCGTGACTATTAGAACTTCAACAATATTTAACCGATCCTTTTCAAATTTGGTATACAACTTCTATATATAAAATACCTCCCCCCACGGAGAGATTTCTCACTTTTTTGTTTTACATTAAGGGCGGTTTCCACTTATACAGCGAAAAAATCAGTGAAAATCGCACTATTTGCTTCAAAAACGCGCTGGCAACGTAAAAATGAAAAAAAAAAAAATCGGAGCCAGTAGGGGGGAGGTTTTGGTGATAATTTACCCAAATAATTCTGTTTCTTTTATTTCAGGTGATTCTACAACTATATACGATAGTCACCGCAAATCACCTTTTAGAAAAGGCGTTTTCGGAAAAGTTACCTCACCGGCTTATTTCCCAATATTTTCTTACAAAAATTTATTACAATATTGTTGAAATGATGCTTTATAATGTACAAAAAGTTTAAATACATTTTCACTATTCATATCTCTAAAGCGAAGTCTCAAAAATTCATTAAAAAAAATGCTCAAACCCTAGACCCCTCCCTTAAATTGCATTTGAAATAATTACTTCAGCAAATATTTTATATTTAAAATTAGGTGGCAACCACTCCCAATATCCATTAATCGTGAATACGACAAACTGAAAACGAAAAGAAATGAAATCTTCGTCGAAGTTTTTGTTTTGTCGTATTTTTCCGTTTCCGGTGTCATATTTCTTATTTTCTTCACAATTTAAAAATAGGTGGCAGACTTCTGCAATACAACAAATAACGTTAAATTTCATTCGAACTTGTTAAATAATTATTTAAGCAAATATAATAATTTATTTTGAAAATTAGTTGGCAACCCTATACAATATGCATTAATCTGAACTAAATCTTCGCCAAAGTTCTCGTCTGCCTTGAGAAGAATTTGTTTTATGTTATATTTTTTTAAACACCTCATTCTTCTGAATAGTTACTCAAAACAACGAAGGCTCTCTAAATGCCGATCTGTAGAGTAGGGCGCTAGCTTCACTGTCGTGTTGCAGAGACACTTGAAAAATTTCCTCCAGCGCATTTTACTCCGCTATACAACAAAATAGGCTGTCTATCAAGCAATAAATAACAAAAAAGTTACTGGTTAAAAATTAAAATTTCCATTTTGAAATTCGGACCCTTCGAATTAGATATTACAGGTTCTTAAACTTACTTCTAAAACTCCCCAAAAAACTATAGGTTATTCGATTTCGGCTCATAATTTTCACAACATTGTTTATAAAAAAAAATCGGATAAATATCAAGTCAGTCCATAAGTTCGTGCGTTTTTTAAAGGTGGTTTTAAAATTAATAAAAAAAATGTTTAAAGTATTTATTAATCAATAACATATTTTCCTTCATTATTTGCAATGACTTCCCAACGTTTAGGCTAATTTTTAATTCCCTCTCAAAAAATTGTTTGTCCTTAGAGCCAAAATACGCTTCGATATACCTTTTTATAGCTTCTTTTGAGGAGTAGTTCTTGTTGCTCGTATGGGATTGAAGTCCACGGAAAAGGTGATAATCACAAGGTGCAATATCCGGAGAGTATGGTGGACGCGGCATTAGCTCCCATCCGAGCTCGTTCGGCCTGCCTAATGTTTGCCTTGCGGAATGAAGTTTTTCATTGTCGTGGTGAAACAAAACTTTGCGTCTATTCACTAAAGATGGTCGAGTTTTGTTAAGTGCCTCATTCAGGTTTGATAGCTGATGGGAATAATAATCAGCAGTTATCGTCTGGCTTGGGGTGAAAGCCATCTCTAGGGGTCGGTTCTGGTGTTTCATCTTTATCTAACTATTGGCGTTTGCGAACATGATTATTGTAAAGGAACCATTTTTCATCACCAGTAACGATACGGTTAAAAAACTTTCATTTTCAAGCCATTGCAACAGCTGAGAACATACACTCACTCTCTGCTGAAGGTTGGCAACGGAAAGTCTATGCGGAACCCATTTTCTCAGCTTTGAAATCTTTCCTAACTGAACCAGGTGCCTGTGAACTGTTCCATGCGAGGAATTTAACCTCTGAGCTATCATTTCGACTGTCAAATTTGGCTCAGCTTCCACGAGTTCGAGCAAGGCGTCGGAGTTAAAGACTTCAGGACGACCAGCGCGCGGGGCATCCTCCACGTCGCAGTTACCACTTCGGAATTTCGAAAACCACTTTGTGCAGTCCTTACACTCACGGTATCCTCTCCGTGAACAGTGTTCATTTCTGCAGCAGCAGTTGCTGCATTTTTACCACTCTTATAAAAAAATACAAAATATGTCTCTTATACGCGTTCGAAGATTCCATTTTATTTTTTAACAACACGTGCTTCTATCCGCGATTAAAATCACTTTCTGAATGCTCAATATATCACAGAAAATATAAATAGTTATATTCCGCGAATAATTTTTCGTACAAAAGTGAAATTATGGGTAAAATACGCACGAACTTATGGACTGACCTGATAAAACATTAAATTATTTCAATAAATTTAATTGGGTATTCAAAGAATCAATTCACTTCAACTAATCTAAGTAAATATTTATCACTTTTTTCGTAGCAAAAGTCAGTCAACACAAAATGCGCTTCAAAAAGAGGAAGAAAAAAATGTAAGCCATAAAAAATTGCGGCATCAAGTGATTACTCAAGACTCAGTAGACAGTCAGGTTGTAACAATGAATAATTGAGCGCATGAACGGACGTGGCATTCCAACGTACGTACGTACATATTTAAGAACATTTATATGTACGTGGTGGTATGGAGCTCACTTCCGCCCAGGCTCTGTGCGCGAAATATTATGCCACCACCGTTGCTCCCTGTCCAGCGCGGCACTACGTCAATTTTTCTTATTTTTTGTTTTGTACTGGAAACATGAAAAATTGAAAATTTAATTTCATTTTCAATACCGACTATCGAAAACAATTCTGCCAGCTTTGTACGCTGTACGTTTGGCAAGTAGTTAAGTGGATTTAATGGCCTCGAAACGGATGGCAAAAAATCGCATAAATACAAATTTGAACGGGACTTTTGAAAAATTAATATAAATAAAAAAAAATTGTTTTTTAGGTTTTCTTTATTTTATGAAGAGCAAGTTTTCAAGTATTTAAAAATGGCTGCAAATTGATACAGAAATATCGCCTTTTGTCTTGTAATAAAATAATTTCGAGCTTTAAGGGCAGAGATGGCAAAGTTTAAGGCAAAAAGGCGATTTGTGTAAGTGAACTGATTGAAAAAAAGTTAGCAAATAATTTAACAAATCAATCAAAAGCTGCCACAAAACCACAACCTATTTTTGGAAGTGTTTAGCTGCACTTATGTACATACGCGTGTAGGCGTATAAGTCCACCTCCTGTCGATTTGTGATTTCATTTCTGTGGCTTTTCCCCCACAGCTATTGAAAGTTAAATATTGCTATTTTTATTGTTATGAGTTTATTGATTTCCAAACAAACCTCACCCAATTTTGCTTATGTTTGTTTGAAAGTACTTGTGTGCACACAAAAGTTCGACTACCGTTCGCAATGCTTATCAGCAGTTAGGAAAAAGAGAAAATTGTGCTATCGTTGCTATTTGACGGCTCCCAAAAGAGAAATTACACAAAAGCAAAGCAGTTGCGTGGGTAGAAAATTCAACTGAAGTTTGCGCAAAGAAAATACGAAAATAAAAACAGCTACGCAAATAGACAAAATTTATTTTTATAAAAACAAATCAACTAATATAATCACGTCTATTGAAACACACATACACATGTATGCCATATATCTGCGCATTGCCAATCGGCATTGCATACTTCTCAGCTCGTGGCAAAATTTTCTCCCTTCACTAACGGAGATTTAATCATAAATAATATTTCGCACATGAAGTTGTCAATGGAAAAAGGTTCTGATGGTAATTGAAGCCGCACACTTACATTCATACATACAAACATACATATATATATATTTATATTGGGTAGTGTAAAGAGTATGATAAGCAATTTTGGCAAAGTTAATAAATATTTTCATACGAGGAGCACTTCGTAAAAACCATGAAACTAACAGTGATGCACTCATAGTCAGGGAAGAGTAGTAGAAATAAAGCCTTACTTTGTAGTGACTCAAAGCAAGGAAATCCAGTGCCATACTTACGAGCGCGGAGATACATTATAGGGGGTTTTCCAAATGTGAGTTTCTCTCTAATACACCATGCAGAGAAGAAGTTTTGTGATAGCAGATAGAGAATGAATACACCTCGATAAGCTCAAAAGGAAAAGGCTTACTTTAATAGTCTTATAATGCAGGCCGATTGAGAGAAGGCGGCAAGTGCGACTGATAAGCTATTGAGCTAAGCAATTGAAGAAAAATGTAGAGAAGCCGAGACAAGATAAAGTAGCGAAGAAGTTTTTGAAGTTTTTTAGATTTAACTTCTTTTGAATTCGAAGCCACAATATCTTATTCCGCCCTATAGTACGGCTCTCTTAAATCATGGTCAAGATTACCAAGCGAGTTTACATCGTTATTAAGCAACTTGGAGAAATACTCCTGCCCCCTGCGCAGGATTTTTGCTTCTTCTAAAAGCACCATATCACCTGAATCGAGCCAAATATTCAGTCTCCGTATGAAAGCGGACGCCTGTTCTTTGATATTTCGATACATTTTTTAGTACCTCTGGCCAGTGAGAAAGATTCAATTTCTGAGACTTGATCTTTTAGTGGCTACCTCTTTTTCTTTAGCAATAACCCTTTTGGCTATTCGCCGCCTGTTCTGATAGTTTGAGGCTTTTGAACGGGTATTGCGTTTAAGCATTTTTGCCTCGCCTGATTTTTTGCAGGTACTGCGTCTTCATATTCCTTATCAAATCATGATTTGCTATGGTCATTATGGCGAACGCCGATTGTCTCTGTAGCTGCCTCAAAAGCTCTTTATTTGATTCTACATTTGATCAGAACTACCTCTTGATATATTCTCAAGTTTTTGAGAGAGTTCTGATAGATATTTGATTTTTCATACGTATTTGATTAATTCTCAAAGTTATAAAGTTCTTTTCAAATTTTCTAAAAAAATATCATTAATGATACACAGCATTTATTTAAAAAATGTGTTACACTATTTTAAACTATGCAAATAGTGTAACTTATTCAAATTTTATTTACGAAGTGGACTTCATCTGATATTTGCCGTATTTATATAACTTTTAAGAGGCATTATGGATTGTTACTTTCAAATATTTATTTCACATATTTTTACCTTCCGAACCTTCACAAGCCATTTGTATCCATGTTTGCGTAATTATCTTATTGACTGGCGCAATGCCATTTCGAAATTATTCCTCCCACTTTATCGAACAGAGCCAACCTTTAATTTTAGGACATCCCTCATCCGTCTAAACCACAACTTCTTGTATTACTTTACGAACATTTTCCATTTCTACTCATGCTAAAGGAAATTGTAATTATCCACTTCTTAGCATAGCTGGCACAAAAACAAATGTCGCCTACGTTGAACAGGACGTCAATCGCCTAATATGCCACCAAAGAGCTACCAGTGTAGTGGTATTAACGTTCGCGCCCCTCAACAGTAGATTTGCATTTAAATTACAACAATTTCCCTAATGCTCAATTGAAATTCTAATTTTCTACGAAACCGCAGACGTGAAAACCCAGCCTTGGTTCGGCTACAATGCTTTACATATTTTTTTGCGGTTTGACTCAGCAGGTTTCCTTCTGCTACAAGCTTGTAAACTTAGCCAAATAAATATATGTACAGTGTGGCCAGCTCTTCAATATGCTTAGAAGTGGGCGTACCGACCATAATTGTCATAGTTTGTTATGCATATCCCACCTTTTTTTTGCGGTAGTGGTTACCACACACCTCCCACTCGACATTATTTTTGACACAAATAAGTTATTTGTAATTTTTGTTTGCTACTCTCTTTTTCCACTACAATGGCATAGTAATTATGTTGTTGGGGAGACGACAAACAAAGTAAAGGTTCTCGATATCTAGTTTTCTTGTTTATGTTATTTTTCAGAAATTCTCAACAGTGGATACAATTTTCTTTTTTCTAAACATTTTCAAATTTTTTTGTTTACCATATATACCTCAAATTTATGTTACTTCCTAGAAAGTATGAAAAATTCATTTGGTTCACTTGGTTCATACAGATAGGCCAGCGCTGCGAACCGTATTTATTTCCGGCTCAACTGACGTCTAACCTACAACTCGAAGTTTTAGTGCAGTATGAGACGATTTCTTAAGATCAACAGTCCTACTATCAACCAGGGGATATTAAATTCATAGGAAGTAGCTGAATTCAAAATTGTTTATACTCGTAAAATGCCATCATTCTTCTAACGAGAACGATGAGTTAATTCTTGCAAAGACTGTTTGGGTACCAGAACCTACCGCTTTATACAGCAAAAAATACTATGAACTAAATTGTATGCTTTCGAACTTTTATTTTCCTAATTTTTTTGCTGACTACCGTTTTGCAGCCACTTGTTGTGTCTATTCACTCATTCTTTGCCTTCATACAATCTGCACTTTAATCACGTGAGTAGATGGAGCTAAACCAGCACGAATGCTTATGTGAGTATGCAAAAGCCTTTGCTAAAGCATCGACTTTTCATATCAACCTTTTCATTTTACTTAGTAGCTGCATAAACTGTTTACACATATTTACATTTTTGTTGCTTTGCCAAATCTCTCAGGAGCACAACGCTTGTACCAAGAAAAGGAAGCAAATCGAAATGAAATTGCAAAACAGAAAATTAAGTAAACACCCGCATGCCTTTGACTCGTCTAAAACAAAACCAAAATGGAGTTAGGAAAATGTTGAAACGTTCAAAAGGTGTGCAGCTCCACGCCGCAGCAAAGTGAAATGTAACCGCACTGAAGTAGATACTCCAGTGGCGCAAAGTGCTGCGGCAAGTGTGCGTAGTGCGAGTACTAGTGATGCCGCAGCTAAAGTGAAAAGAACTGAGCATCACTGTAGGTTGTATGCGATAGATATAAATAGGCAGCGTCAAGACATCCGCAGCTCTCAAAGAATAATTCAAAGCAGCTATTTATTTTTGGTGAAAGCTTCAAATGAGGAAACAAATTGGAGAACGAAATAAGGTGCACGCATACATACATGCATAAGTGCATGAAAAGTAAAAATAGAAAAACCAGAAAAAAAAACGTAATTCAAAAGGAAATCAGCGAAAAGGAATTGAGTTGAAGATCAATCAATAAGCCGTTGCTACCTTTGTATGTTAGTAGTGTAATTTTAGGCGGCTGATGATACACAAAAACCTGCCAGTTTTGGTTTTTTTATATACTCGTACACAATGTTTGCCATATTAAATATTTTCGCTATTTTTCTGTAAATAAATAAAATTTAATACTTAATATAAAAAAGTGTAAATGAAAGTTTTACACTTTATTCAAAATACACAAACAATAATTTTCATCAAAATTTTCGATTTTTAATCATAATTTTTAGAATAATATTTTTCTTGAGAATACTTCTGTACAAAACCACTTTCACACTTGGTTCAAAATTCACATAAATTAAAAAAAAAAAAATTTATTTTAATATTAAAAATTTTCATCAAAATTCACCAAAGTTTCACAGTTTACTCGAAATTCACAATAATTATTTAAAAAAAATTTAAATTTACTTTAAAATTTTCATATTTTTATCAAACTGCTTAGAATAATACTTCTATAAAAAACCGTGTAAATCAAAGCTTTACACTTCATCTCCAAATTCAAAAAACTAAGTTTTTTTTTCATTTTAAAAATTTCCATCAAAATTTTCGATTTTAATCACAATTTTTACAATAATACTTCTATAAAAAAAAACCATATAATTCTAAGTTTCACACTTCATATTCAAAATGCACAAAAATTAAAAAAAAAACTTCAAACAAATAGCCATCGAAATTTTGAATTTTTAATCGCTTGAGTTCTGATAATTATTTTTACATGCGATGTTGTGCATTTTCTTTCATATAATATAAGGCACGTTTTTGCATTAAACATGAAAAATTGTTAAAAATTACCTCGATTTTTGAGCGACTTAAAGTTTTAATTCTATTATAATTAAGCGTATGAGTTATGCAACTGTGTACACACAAAAATTCGGAAATTCTCATCAAACAGTTTTTTTGAACTTTTATGAATTTTTACAAAGTTTGAAACTTTATTTTCCCCCGTTTTTTTTCATTATAAGAACTATGTATATTTTTATAAAAAAATTTCCTTGATAAACACGCAGATAATCCATCACAATGTTAAAAATCAGTAGGGTGAATTGCCTAAGCACCCTATCGAAATACCTAAGTACCCTACCTACTGCGGTACTTCACCGATGGTACTCTAATTTCCTTTTCGCATCTGCTCAAGAGCAAAATGCTGAGGCTCCGTGGTATGGACTGAAAAAATTGTCCACTTATGTTGGATGTGTCCGCTTAAGAGAGGTATTCGTTAGAAGAGAGTAAAAAAAAATAATATAAAAAGTATATAAGAAAATAAAAAGTATTGTTTGGTAAAATAGAACGCCAGATTTGGGTATTTTAATTTTCATTCGTTCATATATTTTGGTTTTCAAAACGTAACACTGCTCACATCCACTACCAGAAACTTCAACCCCTGCATCGCTTCTAACCCAACATATGCTCGTAACGGAATTCGTGCATAACAAACTAAAAGGAAAGTAAAAAATCCGATCCTCTTAGCCAGCATATCCTATTTGACTTCGAGCTACTTGAGTACTCCAGTTGCGTGCTTTTTTGTGAATGACTGTCAATTTTTCTCTCAATTGCACTAAAAACGGCTTTCATGCCTACAACAACACCTCACTTCTTTAGCCACTACAAACAGACGCGCGCACACTCATGCCCGCGAAAACGTTTTTTTTTTTCACATATTCTTATATAGAAAAAATCGCATTGCAATCTCCCTTTGGCACTAAATTCAGCCACTCAACACTACACTCGTTTAGCGCCTAGTTTTATGTGTCATTGACTTCCGCAGGGAGTTGCAGCAAACGCCTTGAAGTGTGCAAATGTCAATACATACGAGGGGACTACCAAAAGTTTGGTAAGTCGATGGTATTTTTTATTTTTTTTTTCAAAAATTTTAACATTTGAATAGAGACGAGAAAACGTTACACAACTGATGCAATGTCAATAGAAATTCCAACACCGACGCAGCAGGAAGTTCGTTACTCAATACTTTACGGCTTCCAACGTCAACTCAAGCCTTTGGAAATTTTCAATGAGTTCCAAACTGCATACAAAACGGACACTCCATCTCTTAAAAAAAAGTATCCAATTTTCAAAAAATTTAATTCAATTTACCGAACTTTTGTTGGTCCCCTCGTATATGTACATCATTTGAGTTGGCACTAGTGAGCATTATGGGTTTTATTTTTATTGATGCCGTCTGCGCTTAGTGTCTAGGGGCTCCTGTGGCCTTTTAGATTTTGCTACCAATGAATGCGCATGGATTCGAGTTATTTTGCATGAGCGTACACACACACAGTGCGTTTAATAACTACAGCGCGGGCCTTACGGCCCAGTTTTGATGATTTATTTGTTTCATATTTAATTTTAATAATTTTTTTTATGAAAATATAGTCCACTCTGCTGCAAAAATCATATAAATCGAAGTTAAAAACTTAGTGCAAATAAAAAGTTTTTTTTTCAAACTTTTTAATTCGATTTTTTTAATTTCGAGTATTCAGTTTTATGGTCTATTGAATTGTAGTCTACGAAAGTGTAAGTTTCATGTGACTCAAGAATACCGTTGAGTTTTGACAATTTTTTTTGCTGGTGATCTAATGATTTTCTCCGTTTTCCTGGTGATCCGGTGACTCAAAAATCGTCTTTTTTTCTTTTTTGGCTGTTGGTCTAATGCATTTTTTTCATTTTTTTGTGATCTCGCGATTCAAATCGCGTTGATATTTCACAATGTTTGTTTTTTTTGGCTATGGTCTAATGCATTTTCTTCTTATAACGAACGCTGTTTCATATGGAAGAAAACATTTTTCGAAAAGCAACGCGATTTAGAACTAGTTGAAATTTGCATTTTTTATTTAAATTAAATAAAAAAAGAAGAAAAATTTAATTAAAAAATTTTAGATTTTGACCAAAATTTGCTAGATTTTTTTTAATTCACATTTAGTTTGTAATTTCGATGTACATGGTTTTTGTCGAAAAATGAGCAGATTTTCATAAAAACTCTAAAAATTAAATAAAAATTAATAAAATATAAATAAATAAAAACAAAATACAAATAAGTGGTATAAAATTTACAATAAATCTATGTACACTTTTTAAACATTTTGTAAGTAAGAACGAATATTTGAAAGTACAAAATCCAACGCAGTGAAACTCAGCACAGCAATAAAACTAGTCATCACGCGGATAAAGAAAAAAAAATGACACCAAGGCAAGTTTGGCACTCAGTTGACACTGACACTGAAGCGGTCACATACGCACACATACATATATAAAGTACTAACATGTATAGGCAAATTCCTCTAGACATACAAATAATGAAATATACCATATCTTATTAAGAGATTTTCTCGCCGTAAATCACAGAAGCCTCGAAGACACACACGCAGCATAAACTAATACGCACACAAATAGAAAGAGTTCAGAGGATTTCGATTAAGTGAAGATATACATTTGACTCACAAAGCTTTTAAGGGTTACTTTTGTTTGTTACTTGCAAGGGGTAGCGCTTAAAGCGTTGCAACAAAAAGCAAAAATCCCACATCTTCGTGATTTACATACACAAATGGCGAGGTACTGAAACGTCCAAAGGGGCTGCGGCAATGTAAAACAGGCGCATTCTTGTGCTTGTCTGCACATATATTTACCTCCATGCGAAAGCACAAATAACAAGTAGACAACTTCGAATGGAAGAAGTTTTCGTAGTAGTAAAACAACAAATACAAGAAGTAACGCAATAAACGCACTAAATTACACACACAAGCACATACGAAGAGCAAATGTCTGACTATGTCCGTATGCCTAAAAAGAAAATTACATAGCTAAAGCAAATCCGTTTAAGAAAGTTCTCCGCTCTTAAAAAGAAACAAAAAAAACCCAATCACAACTCAATCAACCCAAAAGTTATTTTCTCCATTAACCTATTCCAAACAAATTCTCAGCTCATTCAATCGAAAGGCTCCTGGGTCTACTCGCTCTCTGGTCACTCAGTTTTGGTAGCCATTTGCGGTTAAGTTGTAAAAGCAACAACTACAAAAAATAACAAAAAGGAAATACAACAACTGTAATTCGCCAAGAGCGGGATGGAGAGAAAAACATCAGAAATACTTTGTGTTGAACGCCAAGGAAATGTGGCTGTAAAGGCAAAAGTTTTGCCATCGTTTCACTCATTTTTTGTTTTTTTTTTTGTTTGGTGTTTGAACTTTGAATTACTTTTCCCTATGCTGGAATTATTTATTTTCTATCTGAAACATCATATCAGCAATCAAGCACTTCGTTAGTAGGCAACAGAGACAAATAAAGTAAAGACACTTCAAAAATTGAGTTTGGAAATAAATGTTTTTATGTATGTAACTCTTTTCTTTTTTTTTAAACCATTTATCGGTTCGGGTCGAGGCCAAAAAATTTCGCCAATTGCCGCTCTTCTTGTTGAGTAGCGTAAGCAATACAAACCAAGCGTCTACAGGTCCTTCTGAATTTTTGCTGAACTTTTGTTGTCCACCAATGGGTGCATGGATATTTTCAGCAAATTAACCTTATTATCGTGAAAAACATTTTTTTTATAATGTTTCTTAAATACAGAGAGATACATTGTACAACAACTATTCAGCAGCTTTAGGATATGACCCTTTTTTCCAATAGTGAGAAACCATAATAAAATATATTTTTCCCAAAAATATTTGTGATTGAAATTATTTTTAAATATTTCAAAATACTTTTCATGAAACCCAAAACCTAAGTTTATTTATTTCTCTATTTTTTTATTTATATTGTTTTTTTTTACATTTCTTTATATTATTCGAGTAATTCTTATGCAAGTATATAGGATTACTGGGAACGTCGTCCTCGATTCTCATGGACCATAATAAAATATTTTCTTTAATCGTTCAAAAATATTTTTGATTGAAATTATTTTTGAATGTTTGAAAATATTTTTCGTGAAACCCAAAATGTAAATTTATTTCCTGTTATTTGATTTATTTATTTTTCGATTTTTTTTTATTTTTTATTTTATTTAAAGTTTTACTTTTATTTTTATATTTATAAAGCGAATATAAAATATTTTTTCGTGATTTTTTTATTTTATTTATGGTTTTACTTTTATTTTTTTATTTATAATGACAAGCGATTATAAAATATTTTTTTTTTTTTCAAATTATTTTTGAATATTTGAAAATATTTTTCTTAAATCCAGAAATGTAAGTTTATTTGTTTTTATTTTATTTATTTAATTTTTTTTAATTACGTGTTTATGTTTTCTATTTTTATTCATTTTTTATGTGTTTGTAAAATTCATATATTTTATTTTATATATGTTTTTATTTATATTTTTCTAGTTATAGTGAGAAATCATATTAAAGTTTTTTTTTGAAATTCTTGAAATTATTTTTGAACATTTGAAATATTTTTTTCTGAAACCCAAATTGCAAATTCAGTTTTTTTATGTTATTTATCTAATTATTTAATTTTTTTATGTTTCTATTCTTATTCGTTTTTTAGGTTTATTGTAAAAAGAAGAAACGCAAACCACTCAGGGCATTCAACTCTCTATAAGTATTAGCAGAACCCCACCAGTTGGGAACCAGATGGCTGCTTTGTATGGATTTGTGCACTGTCACTGCATTGCCGTTACATTAAAAGCATCAATAAGGCTATACAATCGTAGACTAAGAACGAAAGTAATAAACGGAATTTCCTTAACAAAACCACATTTGCTAAGCATTTCTGCTGCCAACCAAACACTTTTAAATACTTTTGCCTTTCGGCGGCATTGTTATTCGCCTTTTTATTACGTTTTCCAATTTCCGAATTCTATTATGTGTGAACTTAGCGACTGGTTGACTGCGAGGCGCCGCATGCGTGTGTCTGCGTGCATGGAATTAGTGGAGGGGATGTGTTCGATGGCTTGGCGGCGGCCATAAAAAATCTAATGGCATTACGCGTCTTCGCAGCAAATAGGGACTTATACGCAAGAATTTGTAGAAGAGTGTGTAAATAAATCTTGAAGAAAAATGGATGCTAGTCTAGCGATGGCGTGAAGTGCTGTGAATGCTGGGGGAAATTGCAAAAATACATAGGAACGAATACAGCATATAGAAGTAATACAATATTGCAGTTTTTGGTATGAAAACGGCCCTGCAGTGAAAAGCCAAACTACTCAGCGAATATTTTAGTTTATTAACTGCTATTTGTTGGGAAAATTCGGACTAGTTCGAAAGTGTCTAGAATTGTACTAGTTGTAAAATGGTCAATAATTTTTTTATGGCAATATATTCTACTATGAAAACCACAAAAAACCAAAAGAAACAAAAAGTTAAAAAAAAAGTTCATTAAAACTTCAAACTTTTTAATCAGAATCGTTAGAAAAATTTCGAAAATACAGTTTTATAATCCATCAAATTTCGGTAGAATAAAGTGGAATTGTGAAGAGGCTCAAAAATCATGTTGATGTTTGACACAATTGACCGGAACTTCACAAAGTTTAAAACGCCCAAATCAACTGTATGCCTTTACATTTAATTGATTTTCTAAGCAAATTTGCTACCATTCAACTCGTTGCCTGCCTTGCTTGCGCTATACCTAGTGCATAATCAATCAAAAACCATGAATTACAATAACAATAAATACAATAAAAGTAAACGAATTGTAAGCGAAATTGCAAAATGCAACTTGTTGACATATAAAATTTCATGCCAATAACTTTTCAACATAACAATCAACCTCCTCCACATTTCATTTCAATCAGTAAAGTCTTTATAGCCTTCACTTCAATGAAATACCAAAAAAAAAAAAAGAGAAAAAAAACTGAAATCAATAAAAGTCATGGGAAAACCTAACCATTTGAAAACTGCAAATTTTTTTTCAACCACTACACTCTTTGAAATAAATTCGCTTGATTGCCGCTTATTCATAAGTTGCCACAGTCGCTGCTGCAACCGCAGTCAAAATTTTCGTTATTCAAATGCTCATATTTGTGGTGGCAAAATTTGTATTTTTTTTTGTGTGTAGTGGAAATGTGTGTAATGCTCAACAAAAATTATTTATTATTGAACTGTAGCAAACGAGTTGCAAACGTTGATGATAGCTTTTGCTGAAAACTCACTTGTCTAGTGCCGATACTTTGCGTGCATGACAATTTGGAGACTTCAAACTCGTACCTGCATAAGTACTTAAATAGTTGATGCTGATGAAATGTGGCAGAAAGTTTCAAATTTTCATTAATATTATTATTTTCTATTTATTTTTATTGTTACATATTTATTATTTATAATTTTCTTTTTTTAATGGTTGAAATCAAGCCTAAACTGCTCCATTAGTTTGCGATGTACCTTCAATTTTAAGCACATTTTTTAACTCGAATATAAGAGAGTGAGTCGTAGCCGAAGGGGTTGGAGCATGTCTACTATTCGTGATTGCGGAGGTTCGAATTTCCGTACAGTAAAATGAGAGAAAACGTTTTTTTAATAGCCGTTACCCCTCGGTAGGTAATGGCAAACCTCCGAGTGTATTTCTGCCATGAAAAAACTTCTCATAAAAGCTCATTTGCCATTCGGAGTCGGCTTCAAACTGTAGGCCCCCGTCATTTTGTGAATCAACAGACGCATACCACAAATAAGAGAAAGAGCTCGGGGAAACACCCAACAAGGGTGTAAGCGCCAATTATGTTAATATATATGTATATGAACTATTTTCGTTAAGTTTCTTGTTGTAGTCTGCAAGAAGTCATAAATTTCTAGTTTTACTAAGAATAAATAGATAATTAAGTAAATAAATTACGAAAAATTCATAAAACGATCACCAAAATTTCAAACATTTTAATCGGATTTTTAGAAAACTTTCAGGTATGCAGTTTTATAGCCAATGCGTGAAAGTGAAAGTCTAAGGTATCTCGAAATTTGCGTTGATTTTTTTTTTAATTTTCTTTCATATGAAACACATCTTATTTTCTTTCATAGGAAAAGTTCAACACCGTAAGACAAAAAATTTGCAAAATCAACGAGACACTTCAGACACAAATCATCACTGTATTGTACTAAATCTGCATACTCAAAAGTTTCCTAAAATGGCAGGTTGAAAGGTTGGGAATTTGGAGACAAATTTGTTTAACATTTCTGAATTTTTCCGAATTTGGTGCAAAGTCCGCATTTTAGATTCAATTTTATATAATTTTGATAAAAAATTTACCATTTTTTGACTGAAAATTAAATTAAATATTAATATATTAGCAGCTCCATATACGCTGCTATATGCAATAAAACGCAGAGTGCCGCTGATATTGCATACTTTTAAGCGCAAATCATAATAAGTGCAATTCGCTAATACGCGTTTAACGCTTCAATTACGAAAATATTTTATCTACATTTCACCGCTAATTATAATACAGACAAAATTTGCATAATACTTGTGAACGGAAATCACAAATGAATATGTCCATTCGTATATGTGTGAGCACACATACACACATATTTCATTAAAAAATTTGCAGCGAAACCACATTTGCAAATATTGCAGCACTAAAAATATCATCAAATTTTTCAAATTTATGCTGTGTATATGCATTGAAATGCTATGAGTGAAAACCATAATTTTATATTAAAGAGCATTCAGTGGCACACGAAATAGGATAACTGGGTCAACCGACCAACCGGCCGAACGACCACACTTGACCACCTTTCCGTCCACTTGGCGCTCGATTCAGGTTAGCGCGGCTGAACGGCTGAAATTTTGTGCACAGAAAACTAGCAGAACCCAAAGCATACAATGGAAAAAAGTACGCACAGAAATAGCCAGCGAAATGACTGAACAAGCAAAAGAGGAATCAACAAAAAACAAGCGCAAAAAAGCCAAATTCATTTTTGAATGAAAAATGCAACTCGTATTTAATGGCCTACCTGAAACTAGTCGGCCGCGACTTATTGAAACAACCTTGGATTTGGGCTTTACAGCGGGCATATTTAATTTGCGAAAGAATGCCGTGAAAATATGAATGCAAAGAGAGGGGAAAAGAGTAAAAAGTGGAATTTGTGAAACGCTAAGAACGATGCTGTAATTATTTAGCAAAGTGAAGGTAATTTGCTGATTAAAAAAATTTTGTTTTTTTCTAATTTACATTTTAGAAGGTCCAAACGCAAATTTTATGCGCCACATAAAAATAAGTTTACATTTAGATGGTTGAGAGTGCGGAAAAGGAAGTATTTTTCTTTTCTATTTTTTAATTGTTCAAATTTGTAACTTTTGTACGAGCACGAGATATATGCGCGCATATTGGTGATAGTTATACCGGAACTCTGCGACTCAGGAACACGCGGATTTCAAGATCCCGTAATAATTTTTTTGATTAAAATGCTCCAAATTAGTCAATTCAATTGTAGAGTATAATTTTTTTACATCAGACGGAATTAGCAAAATTTTCATAACAAAAATCATCTTTTTTGGAGAAAAATAAAAACTTTATTTGTGACACTTTTTTATAAAACAGGTGACAGGTGAAAAATAGCCGACACACACAGCAGTTAACCTGCAATATAAATTGACTAGCAGTCCACAAATATCATTCAATAAAAAGTGAAAAGTTTTGATTAAAAAATTCATATTTTTGTAAAGGTTTTTAAAGGTTTGCTAGATTTAGGCAGCGTTATATCGGTCGCTGGATCGATGATATCAAAACCCTAATAGAGAAATTTGTGGCAGCATTTGGCTCTCTGTGAGCAATTTGGGATGCATCACTCATTTCACGGCGACAAAAACTGCGAATTTGTAACTCCAACTTAAAGTCGACTTTACTTTATGGGTATAATTACAAGTTTTTGTAAACAGATGCCTTCGAAAAATTCTATAAATATTCTTGCCAAATATTATTTCGAATGCTGAACAAGAACAAAATCGGAAAGAGAAAGGGGGGCTGGATTAGCCGTGTTCTATGAAGAGATGCCTTAACAATGCCCGCCGTTGACTGGAACCTCCATGGAAGCCGCAGACGTGGAAAACCAGCGAATACCTGGAGACGACTGCTGAAGTCAGAAATTTACGCCATGCAGCTTACCTGGAAATAAGTTAAGAGATTGGCGCAAAATATACCCGAATAGAAGAAATTCGTTGTGCCCCCATGTCCCAAACTGGAACTCTAGGAATTTAAGATGATGATTTGCTAGAGCGCTGCCCAGGCGCGCAAAGTGCTGAAACAAATGAGTTTCATTGCTGTCGATTTACGTGAACGAATCAAGATTTTATTAAATAGCCTCCATGCTCCCTTTAGTCGCCCTCTTATGACTCGAGCCTTGCGGATTCTAGTCCAACGGCATTGTACTGATATCAATTGCAGGTATACAGATTGTTGAACATTTCCATTTTCGGTCGCGAATCTCAATTTTAAATTGGTTTTTGACCACTTCGAGTAAGGAGCGATATCCAGTTATCAGGCCACCAGATACGTAGAATAGCTCTAACGCAGCGATTTATACAAGTTTGAATTCTTTTTGTGGTTTCGAATTTTTATAAAATTTTGAAAAGTTTGAAACTCGTATTAAAGAATGAACTATATTTTTGTAAAAAAAAAGTAATTTTAGTTAAAAAATAGAGAAATCAATAGCCAAAACATGTCGAAATTATGAGGCGCTATATTTTTTTCCCGGCTTGCATTTAAAAAAAATTTAACCTCAACAGTTAAAGGTTAAAGAACAGCACAATGGACCCCCAGAAGAATAACATAATATTGTTATTATTATATGCATAATACATACGAGTACATATGCCTATAAATATATTACTATAATTATAGATTTTTACTCACGGAATAACGATTTTTATGATTAAAAAGTCGGATCAAATAAATACATACCTGCAAAGATATAGAAATAAATACAGGGGATTAGTACTCAAAATAAATAAGTGCTTAGCGATAAAGACCCTCATAGTGGAGTAATGTAAATTACATCTGTTTAATCATTCTGAGTAATATAATATGTTTGATGAATAAAAAAGGTTAGTTTAAAGTCAAAGTTGAGCATATGAAGTTAATTCTCATGAGTCGACAAACGCGGGAAGCATTAACTTCATGCCAATTACAAAAAATATACGACAAAAAATTTACAAGTATTATACTCGAAGTATCAGTCTGTGTCAGAAGAAAAGATCCGGTTTTTTTCTTGTAACTTCAGGATATATTTCGTTCTGATTTTTGCTGCGTAATAGTCCCACTCAAGGGCTACAACGCCAGTGCTAACTCAGGTTAGTGTCGTTCGAAACTTTCCCATAAACGCAACCAAACAAAAATGAGTGAAAAGTACACGAAGCGTTTCGGGGCGGTATTCTTATGCACGCATTCGAAAAGGCCGAAATTATCCTACACCGCGGCTGCAAAAGTGATTAAAAAATCAAAAAAAGCTTGTTGCGATGTGGAATCAGCTGTATAAAGTGTACAAAAATGTTGGTGACTTTTCTTAGTGCGGCTTGAAGCGAGTGACGACAAAAAAGCAGGATAAAGTGATCGTCCAACTTATCATACAGCGCACTGTTAAATACTCGGTGAAAGTGAATGTTTAGGGTTGCTTCTCCGAGCGCGGTTTCGGATGTTTGGAAGTCTTCAGCCAAAATTTGAACGCCGAAAAATGGTCGAAATTTACAATCGAGAACTTTTGAAGTCGGTGAAAGAGATGTATACAGAGAAACAATGATTGGATCTTGCAAAAGGATAATGACCCAAAACACCAAAGTCGACTCTGTAAAGTCTGGAAACAAGAAAATGGCGTCACAGTAATGGGCTGGCTTTCCCAGTGCCCAGTCGCCTACTCCATTGAAAATGTGTGGGGAATTATGAAAACCTATCTTGCAGTGCGTCAATTCGCAAAATCTGGTCCTCTTTGTCTACAAGCTACACAGAAAAGCTGGTTTAAAGCATGCCGAGAAGGTGCTGACAACGATGGAGACTATACGGCTTATTGAGTAATTGCGACTCGTAGTTTTGAACATACTTTTATGTAAAAAAAATTTAGATATGTATCTTTTATACTTCATGAATAATCGCGGTTCCTCTTTTCTGTCAGTCTCAGTGTATTATAGTAATGGGTTCCCCATTAGGACCGTATTTTTGCATACAGCATCAGCTCATTGAGATTTGCAGTAGAAAATAGGGTTGGATTGGTTATGTCCTTCGTAGAAAATTTGGTGACTTAGCAAGAGCCGCTATGGAGTGGAATCCCCAAAGCAGCCGCAGACGAGGAAGGCTGGGAGACCATTGTTGGAATGAAGCTAAGAGGCTTACGCAGAACAGATCTGAAAGGAAAGATTTTATTGTGCTGGAACTATAGGAAATAAAAAAACAATCAGTTTGTGCCCGCTGCACAGAGTCATTGCTTCACAGGTGGCATGAGTGACTATTGGAATTTAGCCATAGAGCTTTACATGAACGTATAGCGTATAGAAAGTGTGATTGCCTTCGACCGGATTCTAAAATTATATGATTTAACACTCTTTTTGTGTTTTTTGAAGGGAGAGAGAAGTATGCTAATAATGTGAGTTTGAGATGAAGTTTTCCTGACACATTTTTTTGCCACAGATAAGAACACATTGTAGTCACTTCGTTTCAGCTTTGAACAATAAGCTGGTGGAATAAGAATGTCCCAACGAGACTGCCAGAACTTCTGATGAGCCTCTGTCCATGTGTGTGGCATGACTTTATGATGATAGAACATAATTCCTCTATTGGCCGCTTCTGGGCGATTACCTTTTTCAGAGAATAGTACAAATCGCAATAAAAAGCTTGTTTGTACGGAAGCAACTCGTAGTAGATTCATCTCTGCGAGTCTCACCAAACACACAGCAAAACCTTTCTGTTCAATAATCCGGGCTTGGCTATCATTTGAGCCAGCTCAACGCATTTGGACCACGGCCATTTCTTCTTTGCGTTATCGTAAGTCATTAACTTTTCATCACCAATTACTGTCCGTTTCAAAAATGTGTCGACTTTGTTGTGATTCACATATGAAAATGAGGTACAAGAAATTTTTCTGCGCGCAATTGACATACTTCGTTTTAAGTTCAGACATTCATACATTTATTTGGTGGCACTTGTAAATGGAGCTTATTTGTATTATCAGCCTTCTTCGATGGTTAGTTCCATAACTCACATAAGTAGACAGTCAGACTCGGCGTTTGCATTATTTTATTCACATTTTCGGCAATCTGCCTTCCAGAGTAGGATGCATCTTTAACACCAAAACAGCGGAACGCTACATGGAAAATGCGTGCCTGCGACCACCTTATCTTTGCTATCGCTCTGAAAGTAGGATAGCAAACCCTTCTCCTTCCACGCGCTCCCGACGCTGTTAAAAAGTATATTTCGAGAAAAAAGTAAATCACAAGCCAGATGTGCTATCGACGTCAAAATTCAACTGGGATTGAAGAACGGCCCCCCATGATGTAAATTTCCGAGTTATTAGTGAGTTCTCTGAACTTAAATGCTACACCTCGTATACATTCATACTCATACATCGAGAGAGTGAATTCGATTATCACCTCCAAAGTTAAACATTTCTGTTTCCTTTAATCTGTACAAAAAAATAAATATTTTAAAAATAAAAAATAAAAAAAATAATACGTAAAAAATGTAAGCTTAAAAACTTGTAACCTCCATCCCTAATACCTTTATAAGAAGAAACATATTCACACTCATCGCAGCACTCAACGAAAAGTAAACACAAATCAATTCATTTAGTAATCTAATAAATTCATTTAGGATGCAGCTCCCAACAGCAAAAAACTCTAATCCGAAATCTCTAAGACAGCGAGTAAGACAAATCCAAATAAAAGTTGGAAAAGCGAGTTGCAGTGGGAGTGAAAAAGATATGAAGCAATTCGCCATCTGTGCTGACAACGAAAATTTTCCTCCAACATACATACATATCTGTGTATATGTATGTGTTTATGTATATGTATGTATGTATGCATGAATTTATATATGTATATCGTACACTTGGCTTTTATCTTCACACAAACAGCACTTCGTTGTTAGGCCCTTCACAAACTATTTCACTTTCCCGCTGGTTGTTTGTGAGCATCCAATTTAGCACCAACAGTCTTTTTAATTTTCGCTACATAATCACTTTTTCCTAAGCTTACGTCTTTGCCTCCCTCTTCACAATTCTTCTCCTCTTATACTTACAATTCTATTTCACACTTTCCTCTTTGCTTTGCCCCCACCTCTTTCACTCATTTTCCTTCGTTGCTTGCTTGCGCTCATCATTCTTTTTTGCGCCTGAAATCTGACCGCATTTTGTAAACTTGCTGCCATTTCCTTTCGCTTTCCTTGAGTGGGTTGGTTGGTTGCGTGCAGTATTGTGTGTGTGTTTGTTAATTTGCTTATG